>CAJPEV010003103.1:0-34745 GCA_905338385.1 Darwinula stevensoni | reverse complement strand
CCGGGTTGCACTTATCCGGGTTTAGATTATGTACAAAACATAGGGCAAAAATTCAGGGCATGGAGAATTTGTGCAGTTATCCGATTTGTGCACTTATGCGGTGTGCACTTAACCGGTTTCCACTGTATCATGATTATGAATAGCATACCTTCTGTCTTTTTTTTTATCCATGGCAACTGCGTATATATAAATTAGTAATGCGAATTCGGATCATCGAACAACTATAAGAAGCCTGAAAACATGCTAGCTCTTGCTAGTAGGCACCTGCTCATGTGCACAGCAGATGGTGAGGCCGGCCCCCCTGTTTACTTTTATATTGTGTGAACAATGTGATACCCTTATAGTTGTCTATGAGTCAGGGGCTCTGGCCTCCCATCCGCGATTCTGAACAGGAGTCAACTTCCAGAGACCGGACTTGGCTCGTGGGCCAAAAGCCCTGATCGTGATAGAATCTCTTTCGATTCCTCTCCTCCGAGGGTGAGGGACGCAGAAAGAGATCTCGAGCAAACGAACTGAGAGCGAGGCTACAAAGGGGCAAGGATGGGAATGAAAGGTGAAGGTCATGCCAGTCACATGTAGCTACTCGCTGCTGTAAAGTGAAAATGTCACAAAAGCGTCCTGAACATGTGACGCTGCTGAAATTTTTTCTGAAAACGGAAGGACCACAACTCGGATGAAAGTCATGAATAACGTACAGGTTAACGCATTTCCAGACGCACGTCTGCACAGTGAAATCTGGGCTGAATCCCGAAATTAAATTTGTTCACCTTTTGCTTTGTTTCAAATATTGAATGTGTTTGTATCATTTATTGTTTAAATTCGGTTTCCACCATTTAATGAAAATTTTCCGTTTCATTTTCTATGTTCGCGTGTTCAACGTCGTTTCACGTTTTCCTCTTATGATGATTTGGTAACGTCTTCTTGCATTCGGAGACACTTGAAAGACAACTCAAAAGAACTTTCCGGAAACTCTCAATCCCCCTCAACTTTAGGGCTGGTTGCGCTACTGTGGATGAACAATTATAAACAGTTCTAATTCATGTTTTTACAATAATAAATACAATTGTCAGTCCAACAAATACATTTGTATTCTTTTTTTTTAAGAGGCAAGGGGAAGTATTTATTTGGCGTCCCACTTTCGCAACACAGAAATCTGGTCACCTTAAGCTATAGCTCACATAAATCTCCCTCCCTCCTCCACCCTGCTGGGTTTCTATTGCGCATTGCATTTGCTAATGATGGAACTGGAAAAAAAAAACACTGAAAAATTAGAAATGAGAGCCCAGGTGAAACCTTTTTCAGCGACATAATCTGGATATTTTCTCAAAGCATGTAATATGAACAAGCTATTTTCTCAGGACACGTTACATTTAATCCGAATTCGTACTGCCTAATCAAGAACTAAGCAATTTCTTTAAAAGAAGAAGTGAAAAAAAAAAACAGATTTTTGGTCATGTTGAGCTAAGTGGAGAAAAACCTCTTCGTCCCAATACTGCGCATCATGAAGGTCATGTCAAACATCTCTACCATTAATTATCCAATTAATTACATCCAATTGCTTGCTTTCGCCCATTACTTAAACTGCTACGATCCTTTTCCCATAGTTATTTTGTTCTTTATTGAGCAATGAAGATAGAAAGTGGTTGTAAATTCACTTAAAGGGTGTACGGCACGCTAGCATGAATTCAGCGCTGCTCAGTGATACGAGGGAAAGTACAGGGTGGTCCACGATTGTCTCCCCTAAAGTAAAAGCTTATTACTCAGGAAGTGTACATCCGATTTCAATTATATATGACTCAAATGATAGCCAATTCAATATATATTTACTGTGGAAAATTTTAGCATTCCAGAGGAAACTAGAACAAAGTTACACCATAACGAATGAAAGTACCCATACCGTGCAATTAAAGTTTGTAAATATCACAATCTTGAGTTTAGCGATTCATTCGTGGGTTTCTCATGCATCGCGAGGGATTGTCTGTTTCTTGGATGACCTCGGTATCATGCTGAAGACGAATATTGCCAGTCGGTTTGATAATTTGAAGAAAGCAAATTTTGGTGGGGAAAATTAGGAAGTTTCTTCAGTTTGGGTCCAAATCCCTCAGTTCCTGATGAGAAGATCATGAAGGCAATTCATAAGAGATTTCTGAACCTGAAGAGATTCATGGGCGGGCCCGTGACAACCTAGATATGTTGAAACAGGCCATTCGAGATGCCTTCACCACAGGGCGGCTTTCATTTGTAAGGATGTAACATTGTTCTAGTTTCTCATGGAATGCTGAAATTTTCCATAATAAAAATATATTGAATAGGCCATCGTTTGAGTCATATATTATTGAAATCGGATGTATACTTCTTGAGTAATAAGCTTTTTTTTTTTGGGGGGGGGGGGGACAATTGTGGACCACCCTGTACATACTGTATATCGGGTGGCGCAAAAAAAACACGTCCTGTTTGACGCTTTATAAAACCCGATATGGATGATCTAGGTTCGTGATATTTTCGTATCACATTGGGAACACAAAAAAAATTTGTTTTCTGAAAGTATCATGTACCTAGGTTGTCGGAATAAAAATTGACAGTCGTTCAAAGTGGAATCATAAAATGTACCTTTTCCGCGCATAAGGTGGGTTGAGTTTCAGCACTGTTCGAATGATTTCTCTTCCTTGACACCATGAATGCATCTTTTTATGCCAGTTCTCATCGTAGTATTCTGCGTAATATCGATTCTGGTGCTATGATGTACAATAGTAGTACTATTCTACGACGCGTAGAATATTACGACAAGGATATGGCGTAAAAAGCAGTCTTTATGGTATCAAGTGAGAGAAATCATTGAAGCAGTTCTGAAACTCCCCAAGTAACACAAGATATTCCAGCAACGTTTAGGAAATGTTGATGAACAATGTTGCATCTATGTGTAAATGTCCAAAACGTCAACGTTGCTCAAATGTTGGGAAGGAACATTGCATTTACGTTGCAAATCGTTACTTATTCATTACATATACGTTGCAGAAACGTTTCAGGATTTATGTTGCTGCAATGTTGATTATAAAACTTTACTTCATTGGCACCTAATCTGGGCCTATATTGGCATTACGGAAAAGCATAGGCTTCACTGGTCCTGAAGTGGACCGATATTCGACCGATATTGAATTATTTATTTCATCATTCCGTACCATATACTTTACCTCTACTCAGACATTCCCATCAACAGGACGAAGCCCGTACTGGTATAAGCCCTACCCATGCATAATACGGTATCTGTATCATGTACAGGCAGGAGATATAGGACATTTTTCGAGGTGATCTTCCCCTGTAATGTGCTAAATATGGCACGTTACAAGAAAAGGTCCGACCGCCATGTTCTTTGGAGTGTCCATGAAATCAGTCCGTCTTTTCCTCATCTGGTTCTCAGGATGAGGATATGAACGATTGAGATCACAGACTCTCTGCCATCGTTTTTATTATAATGCAGGATGCAATGGACGAGTTCTTAGAAAGGGTTATTTATGGGAATAAGAGCTTCTTTATCTTGACCCCATGAATCTGTCTGGAATATGAGGATAACAAGTGATGATGTGTCCGTGTTCATTGATTCCTATAATGAGACAATGCGAGACTTTGGCAAGGTACTAAACATTCCCGTGCGGGACGAGAACAGGGAAAGGAAGAAGGGCACTTTTGTGCACTGTGAGAAAAGTGAGACCTACGTCTCCATCTCGTGGCAAGGAGGACGACTTTACGATTCCCTAAAACTTCTAAGTCCTTGTTGTATCAGAATGTTGTCGCCACGTTGTCGATGTCAAGAGTGTCAACATTCTCTTAATGTTGATAGCTAATGTTGCAATGACATTCGTAGAAGTGTCGCAGCAACATTCCAAGTGAAAACATTGAAGCAATGTTTTCTCAATGTTGTACAGCAACTTGCAACATAGAGCAACATAGGCAACATTTCAAAAACGTTTCATCAATATACTGTGTTACTTGGGTCCATCCACTTCATGCACGGAAAAGGTAATTTTATAACTCCACTATGAAAGACTGTCAATTTTTATTCCGACAATCTATTAATAGATACATGAAACTTTCAGAAAACATATTTTGTAGTGTTTCCAATGTGATACGAAAACATCACGAACCTAGATCACCCACAGCAAGTTTTATAAAGCGTCAAACAGTACGCTTTTTTTGCATCACCTGATATGTATATTTAGTATCACATTTGGGAAAACCATTAGACGAAGAAACACATGCCTCTTTGGAAGGGGTTGTGACGTCATATGACGTCATCGCTTGTACAACAGTGCAGCTATGGATGACCTTACAAAATGCTGCCGTGAAGTGTTGACGATCTGCTCTTGACAAGGTACGTGAAGTGTGGGCGACGAGAGTAGAGAATGCATGTACATATAAGCAGGGGTAAGAGCAGCTGGTCTCGGAACGCACCTATGCTCTTTCGCGCAGCAGGATTTTCTCCTACTGCAAAGGTCAACCATTTATGGCAAAAGAAAGCGACTGCGTCAGTGCGACACCATCCACATTTCCATATGTATCTCATCTGTTTTGTTCGGCTATCCAGTTATACGAGAAAGCAAAATTACGTACAAGCTAGGGAGATTGATGGTAAAGTGAAGTGAAGCGGATAGGATGGTAAATGATTAATACAGAGGCAAGAAGGTGACACCGAAACCAGCCAGGGATAAATCAGGCCCTGAGAAAACGTCTACTTGTCGTCCTATGACATACTGGCAAGCAATGGATGCTCAAAGTGGCATATAACAGAATTTCTGGTGAGAATTCCCTTCCCGCGAGTTTCACCATGTGACCCCCAAGACATCTACGGCCATTACTTTTCCACACTCTTCTCAACCAAACCCGAATAAAAGAAAAGAAAGGCCCTTTGGAGATTGAAACAATTCAAAGCGATGCAGAGTAGTTGAAAAGCCACCACATCGAGGCCGAATCCATCCGTTTATTTGAAAGGATACCGACAAGGCCGGATTAAGAAGTTGTGAGGCCCGGGGCGACCCCTGTCCCCCCTCCACTTAACGCAAATACTTAATGTTTTTAATTTCCATAGTTTTCTATCTGCATAGTTTTCATGCTGGAGTGTAGTGCACTCGTTAAGTGACTTTACAATCACCATCAACAGTGGGATTTTTTAAACAGCATACCATTGGAAAACGGCAAAACTGTCGTATTGCAGAAGCTGGGAACGGAAAACTTGACAACAATCACGACCGCGTACAGGAAAAAGATTGCTCAATGAAGGACAAGTTCAATATATCCACCTCCCAGTTCTGTAGCGTGACGTAGGCGTATGGCGTAATTGTGCAGGATTGCCTGCAGCGTATCCTCGGAAATGTTGCTTCCTTTAACTCCGCAATAGCTTGTGGGTGACATTCAAACACTCTATCCTTTAAGTGGCCCCACTGGAAATAGTGACATGTATCATAATTGCTTCACCAACCGCAGAGCTGTTTCCTTTCCAGACGTTATACCTGTCCCATATTGATTACGAAACATTCGCTGCGCAGGATTCATGAAATTCTCATTTTAATAGAAACATTCCATTATAAAGACTATCTGCTGTATGCTTTATGTCACTACGATGCTATAGTGTTGCAACCTTGTGGAAATAAATTTCCCATATGTATTCGTGACTGTTGCCCAGCTTTCCGTTTCTATCTTCATGGGTGATAGTTTTAGCATATTCAAATGGTATGATGCTAAAAAAAAATTGGGGTTTTCCTGTTTTTCTTTCCATATGAATTTTCCATCAACGTTATACTATTCCTTAAGTTCTGATTGATGCTGCATAGTTTTCATGCTGGAGTGTAGTGCACTCGTTAAGTGACTTCATAATCACCATCTACAGGGTGCTACCGCGGGTCGCAGTCTGGCCGACCATAGCTGTGGCCAACAGGGTAGGAGCCATACCCACATAGCACAGGTATATCCCAAAGATATCCCCTCGGGACAAGTGCGACGTCCCAGAGACAAGGAGTAAGGACGTCTTAGGGATATCAAAATGTCTGGGCCCAATGACATCCCGAAGATGTCCCTTTCTTGAAGAACTAGCACATCCCAGATGTCCCAGAGATATCCCCTTGGGAAAAGTGAGAAGTTCCAGATAGTACTTGCAGCCGCCTTTCTATCCGCAATGGTCTTATTTCCTACCGCACAGAAGAACCCATTATTTTCGAAGATGACTCTATTTGATCTAGGAACACCTAATCTTAAGTTCTTGACCGAATGAAGAGTGACGATTTTGGGGGAGGAAAATCCTGTTCCTAAAGGGGGCCCCATCATAGGAGACACATCTCCAAGAGAAAAAATTTAGCACCTTTACACGAGGGATCATGGACAAGATAATTTGACATTCGACTAAGGATGTCTTAAAGATATCCCGAAAGGGATATCTTTAAGCTATCTACTGAAGCTGTCTAAAAGAAGTCTCTTAGATATCCCGAAGATATCCCTTACCGAAAGAAAATGTATTCAGGATATCCTATAAGGACCAGGGGACAAGTCGTCCAGGTAGGGACATCCCTGTGCTGTGTGGGATAGTAGCACTTAGAACGCCACCAGTCATGGCGGGCTGCGGGCCGTATGCTGTGCACCCGTTTCAGAACATGACTTTAGTCCAAACCGCCCCGGTCGGGAGATGCGGAAGCAGACAATCGATAAGCATGCTATGTACGCATTGTGATACTCAAAAACAGGAGATGCAGAATCCACTCATCCTTACAAAGTGAGGATCATCCCAGAACTCTATCGTTTGCCACTAAAAATTCAATTTCGATTGATGTTGCGGTAACGTGGCAGCCAAATCTCGTAGATCGTCGAGTGAAACGGGGAAAGACCAGACTATTATAAAATACCTTTCACGAGTTCGAGTACTGTACAATAACCCGACAATTACCCTCATTTCTTAAAGGAACTTACTTTTTCACTGTACGCTGTTCAGTGGAAACGACTCCGACGGTGTTGCCCATCTCGGATGGGTGTTGGAGAAGAGGACAGTTATTGTTCCTCACGAACCACGAAAGGAAATGAAAGTGGAGGAGGGAAAGGGAGTGCCAAAAGACGTTGGAACGGCAGTCAACGGATTCAAGGTTAAACAGGATCGCTTCTTGTTTCTGGTCCAGTGATCGATTAATGAGCGCGCCTCGGGGGAAGACTTATCCTTTACCCTCACTAGGAAACCGAGACATGATGTAACACCATTCTCGTCACGCTAACGTACTCCCCTTTACTTCCGCTTCGGTCGGGAAGAAAAGTGTTTGCGGCTAGTGTCGCCTAACGCTGGGATAACCCGCACGGCGCCCAGGTCAAGGAGAACTCAAAACTGGCTTTTCTTCTTTCCGTTCGTCCTACCATTGACCTTCAGGCTATATGAAACATCTTGTCCTGGCATGTATGTATAGGTGTGGTGGAGTCCTCAGTGGAAACTAGTGAAAATGTCCGCTGAAGGATTGCACGGGGAAGAAATGGACCTGGATGTGGTCGTGATAGGAGCAGGGATCATGGGATCTTGGGCTGGATTGAATCTCGTCAACCTCTCAAGTCATGATTCCTTACGAGTCGCCATCATTGAACAGGTATGAGCCTCGTCATATTCAAGGGGAAAATGAGGATTTTTCAAAGTATTTTCTTGTTAGTTCCCGCTGCCACATGCGAGGGGGAGCAGTCACGGGCAGAGCCGGATTTATCGGTTGGCTTATCCCGAGAGGCATCAGACCGTATTGGCCAGGGACTCCCTTCAAGCCTGGCTTCAATTACAACACGCCCACCCCTTGGATCCCATCATCACAAGGCATGACTGCATCCCCTCCTTTCTTTTAATCGACCTTCAGATACTTCCACACACGGTAATCGTCACAATCGACAGGTTCTCACTCAATCGGAAATATGGGGTTCGTGACAGTTCTTGTGCAAGAATCCCCCTCCCCCCACGATTTCCCAATTGACCTTTCCAATACCAGGGGTGTCCTTGGTTTACTGGAACATCACAGGGAATATAGACATGATTGACATTTAAATATGACAAGAATCTCATCATAACACGGCGGGTTTCTGCGAGAATAGTTTTGAAATTTTAACTAACACGATTATTGAAGAATCCTATTTTTCTACTTCCCACCACGTTAATCCAATCGTTTGCATGTCAATTAAAGCATTAAGATTCCATAAGAGGAATGCCAGAAATAAAAGAAAAAATTTTCGCACCTGGACTAATAGGCAGTGGTAGAGAAATAATTTTGGGCTGAAGGCTAAAAGAAAATTCTCATCCTTACATTTGTACAATGAAACGCTGTGTGCATGCTGATGTGTCCAGTGAATGCCCCCTGTTGCGAATTGCTGATGAGGCCTCCCACGGGACCATTGAGAGGTGTCTGGATTCCCTGGCTGCATCCTGTCCCAAGGGTACATACCGTGCTTTGAGTAAACAAGACCTTCTCATTGAATTTCCCTGGATTGTTCATGGCCACAGTGATCTTCGGGGGCTGCTTGACAGCAATGCCAGGATCCTTCGTGCTGACAAGTGTATTCGATATGTTCAGGTATTATACTGCTTCAACATGACACCCCTCTTCAAAGATCACTTCTTATATTGGTGTGTATGGATTGGGGGCAGGAAGAATTTCAGAAAAATGGAGGGAAGATCCTGGATGGGATGAAGATCACGGGAGTGGAAATGGGTGACACGGTCACTGTGACAGGAGAAAGAGAAGGGGAAAGCAAGGAGATCAGATGCCGAAATCTCATTGTGTGTACAGGAGCCTGGTCCTCAAATATCTTGTCTTTCCTTGGAATACATCATGCTCCCCTCCAGCCTATGAAAATGGCTGTACCCTATTTCAAGATCAAGCCAGGCCACACCCAATCCCAGGTCTCCATGGTGATGGAAATCCAGGCTCTTGGTCATTTCTATTCTACGCCCCAACTGGAGTATCCTGGTCTCATCAAGGTCAGCTGTTTGAAGAGCATCCACATGAAGGTCATGGAAAATAAATTTAATGATGCCCATAATCCAAAGAAAAAATCCATGGGATGCAATAAGGTAATGCATTAGCACTGAGTGCACAAGCTGGTCATAACTGTTGATGGGAAGGTGGCACCAGATCATGGAGTGGCAGTGGACCCAGACTTGAGGGACATGGGAGATGTATCTGCCGAGGTTGAGAGGACATCTAGATTTGTTGCAGCTCATCTTCCTGGTTTGGATCCTCGACCAGCTATCGTCGAGACCTGCATGTACACCGTCTGTACCTGAACATTTTCTCATTCATTTCATCCTTGTTTTGGATAATTCAAAACTTACTGCCATGCAACTCAAATCTGACAAGCAGATGACTCCAGACAAGATGTCCATTCTGGATCGACATCCACAATGGCCAAACATTTCCTTTGCCACTGGATTCTCAGGTAAAATTTCATTACAAGAAATATTGGTCAAGATGATTTAATTCTAAGCAATATACTAAGCAAGTTACTTTCTCATTTCTCACTATTATTATCCCCTTCTAGGCATGGGGTTCAAGCTATCTCCATATATTGGCAAGGTGCTGGCATCTTGGGCAATGGGACAAGAGGTTGCTTATGACCTCATTCCCCTACAACTGAATCGCTTTGAACAATCCCACATTGCATCCAACTTCTGATTCCTACCCCTTCAAGTTCAATTTGGCAAAAACAAAACAATAGCTTGCTTAGTGAAGTGTTAACCTTAGTAAAGTTTCATCATGCACAGATTTTGTTTAAATTTTTCCATACCATTTGATCAGTCCCAGTATTTGATGAGTCCATCCCAGCCGGCTGAGACTACTTTGGAAGTTTCATGAGGATGCCAGAGAACTGAAATGCACACATTGTCATGTGCCTTCCATTTTGTCAATAATTTGGTTGTCTTCCAGTCCCAGACAAAGACCTTTCCATCTGCATCACCAGAGATTAAGAAACTGAAACAAGAGAAATACATCTCCTGCAGTTCCATTTGCCAATTCTCTTGGAGGAAGCATCCTATCTCATTTCAAGTACCTCATTTCAGGAGAGAAATCAATGGAGCATGCATATCCAGCCACCATGTGGCCCTTGAAGGTCTTCTTTCGGTGGTACTTGAAGCGATTGATGGCTGAGAAGATGGCAATTTTGTTGTCCATGCTCTGCATGGCCAACCACTTCTGATTTGGAGAGAGAGTCACAGCTGGCATGGAATGCATTGATGGATCTGCTATGTACTTCATGTCCACAGGGATGTCCCTGTCAGATGGTCATGAGAAGAAATGTCAACATCTCAAGGCCGACCAAAAAGTCATGAATGTCAGTTGCATGGAAAGTGCCATACCATTCCCAAACTCGAATGGACTTGTCATCAGAGGTAGAGACAAACCGGCGGTTGTCATCAACAAAAGTGATGGTATTCACTGCACCCAGGTGCCGATCATATTCCTGAACAATCTCCCCACTTCGGGTGTCCCACTGTAAGAAACACAATATGAATTGGCAAAATGCTTCTTTTAGAAACGACATGAAAAAAGCAAGTGAAAAACTCACACAGACTATCTTCTTGTCTGAGGTGCCAGCCACAAACAGATGCTGCTTCTCCTCATCAGGATTGAACTTGACACAATAGGGCACCTTACGACTTGTAAACCTGCAGGGAACAATTCAATGAATGGTACAGACTAAAGGTTAAACTTAAATACAGGGTATATCAGAAAAGACCCCCCCAGATTTGGTTGGTCATAACTCAAGAACTAAAAATGACAGAAAAGTAAAAAAAAAAAAAAGCATTAACATATTCCTCTAGCTCTATTCTTTATTTGCAGCAATAACATCAGGATAAAATAATTTTTGAATGCCTTAAAACTGTTCACCTCATACATTGAGATATTCTTGACAGCAACTAGGGAAATCACTGTATGCATAATGAAACATTTCCAAAGGTATCGTCATGATTTTCCTTTCAATGCGTACCAGTAATATTTCCAAGCTCTTGGGTTTAGTCACCCAGACAATTGCCTTTAAATAACTCAAGAACCAATACTAGACAAAAGTCAAGTAGTGGACATTGCATAGGCCTTCCAATTGGTCTTGACTGGATTGTTGCCAAGTATTGGATGTAAGGATATTTAAAGGCAGATGTCTATCTGACTAAACCCAGAGACACGGAACAATTACAGACATGCCTTAAATTAGAGCAAATAAAGAACAGAGCTATGGGAATGTGCCAAAGCTTGTTTTATGCTTATAACATTACACTTCTATCATTTTTATTGATCAATTTAAGAAAAACCAAAATTTGGGGAGCCTATTCTGATACACCTTGTATAAGAAATATGAGGTGATGGAGAAACCTTCACACCTGGAAATACATTGCCCAGTTTCAGTGTTCCAGAGTTTGATGAATCGGTCATATGAGGCAGATAGGAAATTCTGACCAGAATTGTCAAAGCAGATATCTCTAACTGCCTGTCGATGTCCAATGTATGAACGAATGCATCTCCTCTGACCGTAGGCCTCCCAGATCTGGAGGAATTAGAGCATACTAGTGAGACAGAATCCTTAGCAAAAAGCCATAGAGCAGCAACAGCTGATGGGCCCACCTTGATTTTAGTATCCATAGAGGCTGAGAGGAGTAGATGTGCTGACTTAGGGAACCATTTGATGGCAGATACCCCCTTTGTATGCCCCTGCCAGGTGTGAATGAGTTTTTTAGGCAGAAAGCATTTTGCAGGGGGCTCCTCAGCCCTTAGGTTGATCCCAACATCTTGTGGGATGTGGAGGAAGCTCCGACCCATGTAATCTTTGTCATCTTTAACTAGGAGAGAATGAAGAATTAGATCAATTATGATTTATAGTCAGACTACCTCTACATGCCCAAAAACATCTAGAGATACAGGGCCTCATATTCCATTCTTCTAATTCCAAGAGATTTAGAATTTACAGCATTGATATCATTGATGTTTTGATAGGATATTATTAAAAGAAACATCTAGTTTTATAAGGGAAAATCTCTGCTCTTGTAGCCGATGCTTTCATGAATCTAGCATTGAGCATAGGGTGACATGTTCCCAAGAGACTTTTGAAATTTCCATCATGTTAGTTATGGTGATTTAAGACCAGCAATTATGAGAAATCATTCAAGGGAAGTGTAATACTGAAAATGGAGAGGAGCTCATGTTAAGGGAATGAAATGCCTTTGCACTGTGGAAGGACATCCTCACAATATGTGCTGGTCACACTTTTCACCCTTCAATTTACATTTTCAATACAGCAAGCAGTCATCTTAATGATTTTTGCTAGTTTCAAAATACTTAAATTCATATTTTCTGATGTTACATTTAACAAATTGGAAAATAATGATGAATTAACTATAAACCAGTGATAATTACCCATAAATATAAATTACCTATTACCAAAACTAAATGCAAGCTGTTGACAAACACATCCTATAAAAGGCCAAAATGGCCTTCTGTTGCAAATGATTTCCATAAAACCTTTTTTTGTACCCAAGATATTTTGAATCAATAAGTACAATCCAACAGAGTTGCTGGAAGTTTATTCAGATTTCCCCTTTGTGTATGGATGAGGAGGAGGCAGGCAGAGTCCAGTAACTCAAAAGGGATTAGAGTTCTCCAACCATTTTCAATTTCCAAATTTTTTGAACCATCACTTATTTTGGCCATGCTCTTGTGAAATATACTTGAATGAACTTTCAAACCAGCTGGGAATAAGTTAGTCTATGCAGAGTGAATGGTGCATGAAAATAGCCTTGGTCAGAGCAGAGATTGTCTCTGTCCCAGATATATGTTTTCCACAACAAATGATTTGTATAGAAAGATTAGAGAAGATTCTCCCTTTCCAATGGGTCCATGAGAAACCAGGTGAGACCCATAGAGTCTGACAGGACATTTCTGTGAAAAATAAAATTGGAGAAGAAAAAGGGAGCAAGAGTTGGAATTTGTTCTCCTGTTTAGGTAAGAAATACAAAAAAAGGACAGAAGGGAATCACATGAGGATAGAAAAGAGGCACTTGTGCTTTTCTTTCCCCACATCATATTCTGCAGTTAGGAAAACTTCCAAATTGCATGCTTGGGAGATACCAACAACTTTATGTTTGAGGCTGGGGAAGGGCAGCTTAGCAGCTTAATGAAACAGAATTTAAGTTACCAATGATAAAAGATCAATTAATTACTTGGTTACAGTTCATCGTTGAAACACACTCCAAAAATCTAAGGTGTTTATAATTTATTTTTAGATCATGATCATAAAGGAGTTGAACTGCAATGTTTATTCAATGCCCTTATAGAGCCCTTTAATGAGTAAACTTTTCAATAGCAAAAATTCCAGAGGCCATATAAATTATCACATAGTTAAATTAAAGCCTTGAGATTTCCAAATGCACAGTCAAAAAATACTTTTTTTTGCCTGTTGCAATAATACCTGAACCTAACATTGCATTAATTCACAAAAAGTTGTGGTTGCCTAAAATACTAAGACTGTAATAGAAGATTTATAACTGTTGGAAGAAGCAACTGAAAAAATCTCTGCACAACAAGGCATCCAAGTATTGTTAAAATTAATGAATAAAAAACTTAAACTCATTTCTTTTGGATAGCTAAATATGCTGTAATTAATACTGGTACAAAAAAGAAAGACACATCTCTACTTGCAGTATTAATATCACTGCTGATGATTGACTGGCTCAACATACTCATCAGAGCAAGTGACCAATCCAAAGGACCTAGAGAGAAGATGCCTTCTATGTAGGGGATACCTATCATCATGAATAGTATTTAAAAATTTGAATTAAAATCTCCCAAAAAATTTCCAGAATATATTTTTTCAACTCCTGACCCGATTCTCTTGTGATGCCTTTTAATGTGTTTTTCATGGGATACTTTTCAATGAAATTAACTGAGCAATGCGCAGCAAATCCCATGGTACCATTAGGTGTTACCAATTGTCTACCACCAAAAATTCACTCAAACTTAATTTATATGTAAACCTGAGATAATATGTGTTTATATTACCTGAGGCATATGTACCAACATGATGTACAATAAAGCTGTGAGAATACTAAAGATAACTGGTGAAATTCATGGGAATTAGTCCACATATGTGGAATTGTAGTATCAAAGGATTAAGGGAATTTCAAGAATCTGTGAATATACAGGGTGGAGCACAAGATGCTGACAGTTTTTATTCTATTACAAATGAATTCAGAGTATTGACAGTTTGTTAACCATTTTCAGGAAGCTTAAGTAAGCAGTAGAAAATAAGCTGAATGTGCTTTAGAACATGGCAGACAATGGATGTCTGTTACTGCAGAAAAATCAAAATTGTGCTTTCATATATGGAAAATAAGAGTGTGACAGTCATTTAGAGATGCTTTGAAACTTTTTTTTGGAACAAGGTGGGTTTCAAGCATGAACACTATCTTGCACTTTTAGAATCAATTTGAACAGGAGGGGAGTGTTCAAGAACCAAAAGCCTAATGGAACTTAAACAAAAAATTTGAGCACAGTGTAGAACCATGGTGAAGAATTCTGTCACCAAGTGGTGAACAACTTCATTTGGCAGTTGGAAGTTTGCCATCAAAGCAGTGGCCACATTGAACAAACACAGTAACTTTGTTACTGCAAATGATTTGCAAAAAAATAACGCTTCTGTTGTCAATACATTTTTTTTTTAGCAACATTATGTGTGTGCTTATATTTACAAATAAAAACAATCAACATCTTCTGCTCCACTCTGTACAAATACATTATAACAGGACCATCATTAGGAACCCAAATGACAGTAAAATACTTGGAAATTTTGAGGCCTCATACTCACACCCTCTGACTTGTCCTCCCCATCTAAATTTGTGATTCTAAAAGAATCTACATTACAATATGCAGTGAACTGAATTACCAAACTATGAAGGAGTGGTCATATGAAGGTGAAAATGGTCTTAGATTAATTGTCAGGGTCTGTAGGCTGGCACAAAAAATATAAAATGTTAATTGATTAATTAATTTAGAAGTCAATTTGTTTTTTTGCGATGTTACTTCTTTAGTGCTCTTACTTGGATTGGACTATGCAGTCTCTTGGACCTCAACAATGCCCTCTACATATGATTACTAATAGTTTTTCTCTTACTACTAATTAAAAGTTAATCCTGAGTTCTTCATGTCTGTTGAAATTTTGTTACCAGCAAAGTGGATCCTGTAGGACAGAGGTGTGATCTAGTACAATTATATTCTTTACATATTCTACACTCTAATTATGAAAAAAAAGGGGACAAGACAGAATAAATCTGTAGTCATCTCATAAGAGAAGTTGAAAACAAATTTTTCATACAAATTCATACCTTCATTATATGTATTAAGTTTCTTGCATTTCCTCAAAGAGGTGCATTGATAATGGACACTAACCCCTTGGTTCAGATGCATAACTCAAGACAAAAATAAAAGCAAGGCTTCCTTACTCATAAAAAAAGGCCAAAATGTCACTGAAAATATTCTAAATTGCATACAAAGAATATGCCCATAATAGGCAACAAGTTCAAGTTTCCTTTGACAATCCACTCACTGTGCAAGATGGTCTTCTCTTCCATAGGTTTATCATCAACATGCTTCCCTCGTTTCTGCCGTTTGGCCAAGTACTCCTCCAGTTCCTCAGCCTCTTCCTACAAGAGGAATATGTTAGGTATCCACTTTTAAGAGAGTAAGGAATGAATTCTGGAGAAGGCATTCACCGGAGTGGGCTTGATGACACGCTGCTCACCAACAAAGCCACCCCAGGGTCCCAGATAACCCTCAACATCAGAGGGGTCAGAGTTTTTTACTCTCTTACGCTTGTCAGCTTCCCGAAGTTTTGTGGATTCAAATACTGTCTTCAACTTCTGCTCCTTTGCTGCTTCTACATCACCAATGATCTCTCCTTTCTCAACCTCTCCAATCTCTGCTGTAGGGTCTACTGCATAACCTGATGGATACATGAACATATTGTTGCAGTTCACTCCCAAGCAGAATACCAATGAAGGCACCTTTCTCCCAGGCCAATGAAACAAAATAGTTTTGAGACAGCGTAGACGCTCCTCTAAGAACCTGCAAGTCTTCCTTGGGTAGTTCAGGTTGGTACATCAGTGTTTAGAGCTTCAGTTTAATTTTACATTCATTTGCAGCCAAGTAGCCTTTTACATTATTGAACTGAAACAATGTTCAGGCATAGATCATTGCCAAATACAAAGGTGTTTGGCTGCCTGGTTAATGAGTGGGAGCAAAGCTGATGTCTCCTAATGCTGCACTGACCATGCTCAATGCAGCCTTACATGGGAATAGTTATGTCATCATGTCACACAACTTAAAAACCTATTTCCCTTCTCCTCCTCCCATGATGCTCAGGCTAAAATTTTCAGCACTCTTGCATTTGTACAATACCAGAAAATAGCCAATTTTGCATGGTCTTTGCCTATGCCTCTTGAGCAAGTCATGGAAAATTTGGATTAAAAAAGACTAGATTCACAGCTTACTTTCTGCACTTGGTGAAAACAGTGAGAAAGCAAAACCAATTTAGTGCGATTATGAGTCAATTGAGCTTTAAAAAAAAAGCCATGGCAATCAGGAGTGAATATTTCTTGATCCAATAAATATTAGCTTCACAAAATTAGCATTCCACCTACAGGGTGGGGCAGGTAAATTGGGACAAACTATAATGGAAATTAAAAAGACATGTTTTGCAAGCAAAAATCAATATATTGAAATGAAAATTGGCACAGAAGCAGTTCAAATGATACAGTTTCGAATTATTCAATGTAGTCTCCATTGTTGGCGACGACAGACTCGAGGCGAGTGCGGAAGGAAGCACAGGCCTTGGCGACGATGGCCTTGTCCATTTGGGTCATCACCTTGTGAACCGCATCCTTGACTGACTGGATGGTGTTGTGGGGGACTTTATTAACATCT
Source organism: Darwinula stevensoni (assembly GCA_905338385.1). Taxonomy (NCBI): domain Eukaryota; kingdom Metazoa; phylum Arthropoda; class Ostracoda; order Podocopida; family Darwinulidae; genus Darwinula; species Darwinula stevensoni. Next base: position 17,781 of record CAJPEV010003103.1, on the reverse strand, counting down.
CTCTCAACAACGCCCCACACATAGTAGTCGAGGGGGTTGCAGTCTGGGGAGTTGGGGGGCCAAAGGTCAGGACCCCAGTGGCTGGGGACGTTAAGCGTCAGCCATGCCTGTGTCTTCTTGGCCTTGTGGGCTGGAGCTGAGTCCTGTTGGAAGACATACAGTACATCAATGTCCTGGAGACCGTCGTGAAGCCTTGGATGGGCATGGTGGCTGCAGGTAGGAAGTATGTCTTCCAACAGGACTCAGCTCCAGCCCACAAGGCCAAGAAGACACAGGCATGGCTGACGCTTAACGTCCCCAGCCACTGGGGTCCTGACCTTTGGCCCCCCAACTCCCCAGACTGCAACCCCCTCGACTACTATGTGTGGGGCGTTGTTGAGAGAGATGTTAATAAAGTCCCCCACAACACCATCCAGTCAGTCAAGGATGCGGTTCACAAGGTGATGACCCAAATGGACAAGGCCATCGTCGCCAAGGCCTGTGCTTCCTTCCGCACTCGCCTCGAGTCTGTCGTCGCCAACAATGGAGACTACATTGAATAATTCGAAACTGTATCATTTGAACTGCTTCTGTGCCAATTTTCATTTCAATATATTGATTTTTGCTTGCAAAACATGTCTTTTTAATTTCCATTATAGTTTGTCCCAATTTACCTGCCCCACCCTGTATATATAGCTCTGAACACCATGACCAAGTAGCAACATCTTTGCCCAACTATGTACACTAGTAGGTGGATGGTGTTTCACTCCAATGCCTGGGGAAACAAAAAAATCAATTTTACATGCACACTCAAAAGATAAGTTGAGCAACTTCATAATTCTCCAAAGCTCCTCCTAACATGAAGCTTGGAAAGTTTCATTTATTCATGATCACAACCTTAGCAACAAAAATCTGCTTCCAGGTATATTAATGCATTAACACATTAGCTACATTGAAGCACCAGTACCTGGAGACATGTAACACACAATACATAGATGTTTTGCCCCTAATATTATGAAGCATCTGTGCCAAAACTTCTCTAGTAAATGTACAGCATTAAGCCTGTCCACAAATTATGTCATCCTTGGATGTAAGCAAATTTGAAATTATAAAAAAAGCCCTGATAGTCTCAAGTCCAGAGGAAAGACAAAATAGGCTACCACAGTGAGTGTGGTAACATGTAATGGTTGGGAAAAAGAGTCCCATATCCCTAATGGCCCCCAAAAATTGAAAATATAGCCATATCAAGGCAAGAAGACCCTCACCATAGCTTTGAAAAGTTCTCCTTTGGTTTTCAAATTGGAATTCATTGAGATGGGCCGGTTCAACAAATCCAGAGAGAGTATTCTTGTGTGCTCTTTGTTGCTGTGTTAGGAATGGATTTAGAGGTCCAACATGTGGGGCAAACAGCTCTTCATATTTGGGATTGTAGCTCAACTCCTTGGTTGTTGGGTCAATATGGAGTCTACGATCCAAAGAATCCTACAAAACATAAATCAGTACAGTAAGTAAAGGTCTTAATGGCCATGTACTCCTCAAATATATTTATATCACTAATACGTAATACCTTAGAATATCTACAATTGCAGGGTTATAGCTAGACTTTCTTAACTGGGTGGTCTACCCAGTTAAAATTTATGAATTTTTGTTGCTGCCCAATTAATAAATAAAATAGAAGTAGCTGCTGGTCAAATGTGCAATCTTTCTCCCTTGGTATATCCTCAATTGAGGGAGACTAACATGGAACTGCCAAGACAATCCAAGTTATTCAGCTGTACCAAAGTATGGACTGATGAGCCAGTTAAGCACTTGTATGAGCCTATTTGCAAGCGGTCCTTCTAAAGCTATGAGCACACAAAATGCTTAGCACAAGTGTCATACTCCTCTCCAATCCCATCTGGGAACACACCCCAAAATGTTTTCACATCTTGTTCCCTCTCACAAGCTGAATTCAGAAAACCTTAGTAGTCCTTTCAGGTGCTATACTTGCAAAGCATGCTGTAGCTGTTCCTGGCTGCATCATACAGGAAACATTGTATGGACACAGCTGAAATTCCCAAATTTGTATATGGCACAATGCTCTACAAGGCCTTGGATGCATGCAAACCCTATTGACATATTGCTTGTGATAGGGTTGCTGTCCATCAGAGTCTCACCCATGGTTTTCTATTAGTGAGCATGAAGGTTGCTTACAGGTTATCACAAGAGTAAGGTTGCTGAGATATCTCTTATGTTTATTGCATATTATGAATGAATCTCCTTAACCCTGAAGTGCATTACAACACAACTGAGAAATCATCTGAAAGCTTCATGGCTGAACAAGCCTCACACTAACCTCTTTGAAAGGTCTTCCTCACAAGGACTTAAAATATTCAGTGGCTGTGTCTGGCAGCAAAACTAACGCAATCTGCACATACATCAGAATGGATTGGGAAATCTTCGAAACTTAGGTAGGGGAAGGAGGTTGGAGTATATGCCCACGGCGAAGTTAAAAAATATATAACATCCTAGCTAGAACCCTGAACTGGCCTACACTCATCAGCTTATAGGCTCAAGGGGTAGTAGAGAAAGGTTCAGGGCTTGCCAAATGCCAACTCTAGGCCTAAGCAAAAACGACGTAGTCTGCACTTAAAGATTGAAGTGGGCCTCCGTATTCCGACTCACGTTGGGAGCTACTTCAGGTGCAGCGTTGAGGGTGAGAGGACCAAGAGATTTATTTAACTTAAAAGTGGAGTGAAAAGGAGTGACGAGCTCCGGGGATTCTGTTTGCCCTTCTCTAGGCCTGGTTCTCTCTCCGCTCTCCCCTTCTTCCTCTGCACTGTCGGAGTCCCCATAATCACGCAGCGCCAGCATTGCCGCCATCTTGCTATATCTAGGTAAATTTCTATGACAGACGAGTGATTCTTTTGTACAGCTTCTTTCTTTTCCCAGGTTCTTTTGTACAGCTGATTGTAACAAAGAGGAAAATTTATCCTGACGCAAAGACCATTAGTCTTAACACTGCGAGGTTTGAATTTGGAAATGTAATTTATTCATATTAAGTACCTCAAGCCATTGTTGCTCATTCTATGACAAAAACAAAAGACTGTGCTGTTTGGGAACTTGAGGAGTTATTCGAATGCACTTTAATTCTTTCGCAGTGATAAATGCAGGGGAATATTAGTGTGCAGGTAAGTGGGATTAGGTTGATGGAGAACTTCAACGAGATTCGGGTACGAAGGGGAAAAACTACACCTCTACTTCCATCCCTGTGGATAAGAAAATATGGCGGAGCAGAGGCGTATTCATGGAGTGGGTGTATTCAACTTCCTCCCCCAAGCAGATTCCACGAATATCCTTTGTTTCACTGCACTCTTCATACTGGGAACCTAAGACTTACAATCAGAACAATGCGCGTGATTTTTGATTCCAGACATGTTCGGGTTCGCATCGTTTTATAGACCTAGACTGACTTTTTCCAATTGACTAAGTAAGGTTTATTTGCACAATATGCTGAGCATACTCAACATCCAGCATGATATCATGCTTCCCTCTCTAGCAAATACGTTAACATTTTCAAAATGGGGATCTTTTGCTATCTATAGACTTGAAGATAGAGTAGGGTGAGAAGTTAGGTTTTGACTAGGAGTCAGCAAGAACAGGAAGTGCTTTTGGGCTTTTGTAGCAATAATAGTTTTTTGGACAAATTTTACAGATTACTTGTATGAGGATGGCCATTAGGTAGTTTTAACTCCAAACAGTGAGTAAGTAGCCCTATATCTGAAAAGTGAAGAAAGGGAAGAATACATCCCAAAACTTAAGACCTTATATGACTAAGTGAGTTAAAGGGTGTTGCCCATTTTGTGTTCCAATGTCCTTATTAATATAAATTGCATCCGGCATTCAGTTTTTCATAATTATCCTTTGTATGTTCAACTTTAGGAAATCAGTGAAGTTAATGTCTCTTTTTTTCTTTTTTTTTTTGCAATAAAAAGGAACTTATTAAGAGTAGAACTCAATCTTCCACCAAGTCCATACCTGATAGACTGGTTTTAATTAATCATATATGGTCCCATGGGAAATATTGTTTTGGTTGAAAAATGAGCTCTTCATGAAATAAAACAATTGAGATTTTTAAATGTAAAATGTTATAGCAATGTTGTTGCACAATTTATATTTTCATTTTCAGTGTGAGGTGTGACATCTTACACCTACCTTACTATTAGCATATTTTTGCAGCAACACAGAATTGTTGTGAGCAAAGACTCTTAACTTAGTAGCCAGAATCAAGATACATGCTGACACAATTTTGATCCAAACTTGGAACATGATTACATGTTGTCAAATATTCAAATCTCAAGGAAAGGTAAACATTAACAGGAGCTTGTCGGCTATATAGGCTACTCAGAAGTGCTAAACTGAGAACTACATGTATTACCTCATCTGACCCTACCTCCAGGGAAGGAAATAAAACTAGAATTTTTAAAATATTGACTCTGACTCTCTCAGAAGTCTGTTTGTTAAGTGTCTAGTAGGCCTATCTAACGACACTTTGGACTTTCTTTGAGGCAGGTATATTGGCATAGAACTTGGCTATTCATGCCATGTTATCATCATAGCCAAGAGGCTACGTTTCTCTGCTGAGTGGACCTGCCTCAGCTCCTGCTCTTGTGCCTCACATTGCTTGGTCTACAGCTTTGTTTATCCCAAACTAAGCTGTATCCCACTCCAGAGATGTTGCACCTCATGAGAAGTTGAAAAGAGAAGGAAAAGGTCAACCCCTAATACTAGAGGAACTATGCCACTACCATACAGAGAGGTTGAGCCTGCTTTTGTGGCTAGAGGGACTTTAGAAGGGTCAGGTTATGGTGTGCCAAATGAGTTGGAAGAAGTGACTAATGGGACATTGGCAAATGTGATACGACAACTCTCCAGTCTCAGCAGACATGCTGAGGACTTGTTTGGGGAGCTGTATAGGGAAGCAGAATCACTTGGCGAGAGAGCTGCTTCTCTTAAGGGACGCATTGATCGTCTCTCTGTCAAAGTCACACAGTTGGACAGCAGTGTGGAAGAAGGTTGTTTCTTATGCTGTCTAGCTATCCTGTGAAGTCTTGAAGATGAATTGATGTCTAAAATATTTTTTTATGTCATTATTTTAGTGCAATTAACAGACATTCACCAGAGGAAAGCATTCAAGAGCTCTGCAGTGTTTGATCAGCAAGTGGTATCAAGGTCAACTATGCCTGCTGCCATGGTCGAGACCTATCAGCTCTGTGATCAGCCACCACCCTTATCTAAGCTGAATCCATACAGGTGAGTGAGTCTTGTTATAATATGGGATCTTGTTGATTTGTATGCCAAGCACCATGAGTTTAGATGGTATTTGAGGCTTCCCTTACTCCAGGAGTTAATAAAATCCCACTCATTATTTCTCCACTGGCCCAGAAGGGTCTGCTCTGAGTGGAGGTAATGCAAAGGTTTATTGCTTGAGCAGCCCCAACTGCCCAGAGACAATATCAAGCAGCATTGACCCATTGTTACTTTCCCTTTTTCATTCAATGACAGCCCTCAAAGGGATGAATCTTGCATCATTTTCTACATTATGTGCACCTAGTTAGAAATTTCAGCTGATTTAAAATTTCCAATATTTACTCATATATGATATACAGGAAAATAATGTATGATTATTTTGAAAAATGGGCATTCATGATATATTGACATATATGGTCTGTCATGTATGATATTATATGAACATACATGGAAAAATTTATTTGATAATATATTGCTATTGAAACAATTAGCATATAATCATATATAGCAAGGCCATATAAGAATTTGATAAAAAAAAAAGCATGTATGTAAAAGATATGATGGGGCAAGTAAGAAACTTATGATTTAATATGTTTATCTAGTATATGGTGAGGCATATATGTCACACTTGATAAGATACATGACCAAATCAAGTATGAAACATACATGAAATCATGACACTCTTGCAAGTCACTCCCAAATGTCAAAAATGACTTCTGGAACTAAGTTGAGAATTGGCACTTCATTTGTTACTTCTGTGAAAATACAAAAACCATTCACTAATTTACTGAAAATGAAACATGTTGGAATAATTGAACAAATATCTCCATATCAAGTTGTACCATCAATCAGGATCTGTCAATTAGTACTTTCAATCAGGGAAGAAGAAAATGAAAGTAAAATCAGTTTCTTCACATACCTGCCACTCAGAATTGGTTTAATGTGTACTTCATAATGGGAATCATGAGAATGGCCTGATTGTGTAGAAGTTTAGCCTTAGTAAAGATGCAACTAAAAGCAAAATGATGCCATTGAAAATAAAGACCAAGTCATCGCTATTCTTCTGGAAATCATGGCAGAGCACTGAACCTTTAATAGTGGGACTTGGTTTCATCAATGCATTCAATTCCTCTTAATTCTGGTAGGTTGTACTCCCTTAACCGTATGATTTCTTGAAATTTGTTCTTTTAACCCCTTAACTAAAGAGTGCTGATTTATCTGCTTTTCAAAAATATTATTTGGAAAGTTTTCAGATATATGAGAGTTGTTAAAAAATGTTTGCAACTTTAATCCTTCCAGAAACTCAATTTATTCCAAACTTCTACCACTTAATGAAGTATCTTCTATCAGCAGATATACCTTGCTTCAGTCTGCTGAACCAGCTTTCAGAGCAAGCTTTCAAGTTTTTTGTGGTGAATGAAGTTCATTATACCTTAAGACTCCTCTCTGGACTTAAATCTTTCCCTCAGTGACTATTTAATTTTTTTGAGGAGCCAGAATTCACATGAAGCGAAATCAGGAGAATGTGCGGAGAGAGGCAGCATCTGAACTCCAGATTCTCCAAAAACTTTTTTCTAGTGGTTCAAATTGCTGGATTATTGTTTTGGTATAGTATGGTTTCCTGAAATTTTATATTTAGTTCTTGTTCTCTCATGAACTCAAACACTTTAGACATGCAAGTATCTTTAAATCAACCTAAAGTAACTTTATGTCACTCATCATGGCTGATTAACTTCAAAATGTCTTGTACTAAGATGAGAAAACCATGCATGTTCTTTCAGACACCTCAAGGTCTAATGAATTTCACAGGTGGTTACTCATCTTGGAACCCCCACATCATGTTTTGCTTCCAGTGGGAGTGTCATGATGGTAGAACCAAACTTATTCATATGTGATGATGTTATTTAGGTGCTTTGACCTCCCTTCATATAAATTCTTTATCATCAAGCAGCAAAATTCAATGTGGTTTACTCCTGTGTCTTTATTCAGGTAAGGAGGAATGCAATGACAAAAAATCCTCTAGATCTGTATATTTTAGGGCTGTGGCAATCCTTAGATCAGAGATCAGACACGGACTGATTCACGTGTTTTTCATGAAATCGGCAAAATCAATCTTTGGACCTGTTGATCTTCCGAGTTTGTTTTTGTATGCTGAACATGCATCGCATCTCTTCCCATTTCGATTTTCTGGCCAGGGAACTCCTACAAGGAGACAGTGGTAGACATGATCTGCATTTGTTCCAGAGAACAGAATTTGAAACTCGAAAGCACATAGCCATAAGTGATTCAGGATCAGGAGTGCAATATCTTCCCACTAAATGGCAGCAGACATAGGAGCACATGTGAGAAGCTGCTGCATTCCCATTGAATCATCTAAGAAGCCCTTGCTGTTGAATTTTTCTAAAACAAATGCTAAAACCTTGAATGGACTTGCTTCCCTTAAATGAGCAGAGGCCTAACGTTAACATTAGGCCATGTAATTGTCATGCAGAATGCTAAAGCAGTACTTCTACATAGATTCAAACAAGTGCCCCAAACAAGAAGCTATATAAATCCTTCCTGGCAATGTAACACCTACAGTGAAAAAAGAATTTGATATTCATGCCTAATTTGTGATTTTTGGTGATTTTGAAGATTTTGGAAAAACTCATGATTTTATTTTAAAAAGGGTCATTGTAGAGGCTTTTCACTTCATGCTCAATGTAGAACTGATGCACCTAATTCAAGTTTACTCTTTGGACAGTGTGAAGTATTCTTCCCAAAAGTTTGATCCCAGTGTTCTGGGAGGGCTTTCTCCCACTCTTTCACACTCACATCATCTACTTGTAACCATAATAGATCAGGAATGGTTCCCACCTCAAATATGAAATATATTGTTTGGGGGAGGAAAAACTTGAATTTCTCAAAATAAAAGCTTTCATATGTGGAAAAAGAAAATGTACTGAAATTTGTCATTTATACATGTGAAAAAAATCATTGATTTTGCAAAAAATCAAAACTCTGCAAAAAAAAAAAGACCTATCCCATAGACATGCACAAAGATCAGTATCAGCATTGGTCATCTTTCAAGAACAGATTTCAGGAATTGGTATACCGGCCGAATTTTTGTATTGGTACAGCCCTGTTATATTTTGATGAAAAATTTTCATCAGGGCTGCTCATGCAATTCCCACTTTTGGTCCATCTGCTGATATGTGATATGAGGGTCCTCTCTCATTTGTGATGTCACTGCTTCAACTTTCTCTTCCTAAGATGCTACCACTATCAATTTCAAACTTTTGGAACACCTCTCATATCTGCCCTCCCCATTTTAAGAATTTTTTTTACTGCATTCATGTTGGCGATGTCAAAGGAAATTGTTTATAGATTTTGTTCATTGTGGGTCCCATCATAACAACGATTGTCTCAAAGTTTGGCAACACATTCTACACTGTTGCTTAGAGCATGCCCTGAGGTATGGAGTGAACTTCCTGGCATATGCTCTCCAACTTGTGGAGTATGGTGGGGGGCATTATGGCAAGCTATGCCTCTAAAAAAAACTGCTAAGCCAAAAGTCTGCTTGGGTGAGTTCAGGAAATCTTGCAGCCCACTATTGTTTATAGTATCTGCTGACCATGCAGTCTCTGAAAGTGACCTTGGTTAGACTTTGTGCATGGTCTTTCCCATGGTCAAATTAATCTCCACACTAAGTTTCACAGTACTGCAGTCATCAGTATGTTTGGTGTGGTCATTGAATAGTGATGGTGACTTGAAAATGCCCAGGTTAGATCAAGATATTAGAGAATTCAGCTAAACTCTTTTCCTTTTGGCTGGATGATTAGACAAGGGTCAGTCCAACACATTTAGAAAAGTTGCTGGGTCACACTTATTCTGCTTGTTTTTTTCACAATATATACTAAAGATTTTTCTTCTAGGGATGACAAAAAGGATGGGTTGAAGTTCTACACTGATCCAGGTTACTTTTTTGACTTGTGGCGGCAAGAGATGCTCAAGGACACAGAGCGCATCCTTCACGACAAAGGAAAGCGGGTGAGTTTCAGTTTCCTTTCTCCCCTCCTTTACCTTTGCCACTTCTTTTGCAGCTCTTTTGGATAGAGGTAAAGCAGATCTTTTGCAGTGTTGTATGGTATTCCAAGTGTGATGTTGTCATTTCGGGTTCGTTGTTTTTTCTGCCATTCCTACTTCGTGTCACTTGGATGTAATGCAGCTGCAGCTGGTTCAGCAAAATCAACAACAGCCTCCAATTCTGGGGCTCACGCTCCCTCTTCCCCCGCAGGAGGCAAGGCCTTTGTCATCAACTCTCCACTTTATGTTTGCATTGTTCTCTCAGCATGGCCATGTTTCAATTGAGTTGATGGACTTTTTTTATTGCATGGATTTCAAATTGAGGACCTGTGTATCTTGCATTGAATCTTGTGAGTTTTGAATTGAGTTTATGCCTTGGTGAAGATTATTTCCATCTATTTTTTATGGATAGAATGACCTTGAGTAAGAGAATGGGAATATATCCTTGTTTAGTATGGGGACGTTTGGAAATCCCTGATTGTGTTCTCTAATTATAGTCCTTGTTTCTTTTTGTAGCTTGATTGTATTTATTGACTTGATACTCTTTGGATGATCTATGATGTACTGTGCAATCAACCTCTAGAGATGCAAGTAAGGATAAGGAATCCTTTTCTGACTGAAAATAATGTTGATTTTTGGAAAGAATTCTATCACTTAGCATTGTCATGGAGTCCATGCCATGGTTAATACCCTCCAGTGATGTATATGTTCTGCATATGCCTTAACTTCCCAGAAAAAATATATTTAAATGCTTTTTGATGTGATTCATGAGGTGATGATTGCCAATGCCACAATATGAAATGTACTAAAAGTTCAAGATGAAGCATGCCACATTATTGTTTGACTTATAAATTAGTTTGTTTAAGTAAAATGTGCAGTTTTTTAAAATGAAAATGAAGTTTAGCTACTTTACTACACAAGTTCTCATGCAGAACAAGCTTTAGCAATTGTGTTGATGAAGAATTGAACTTTTCTTGCTGTCTTTCCCATTTATTAAAACAAAAGTTTTCAACTCAGCAATGACAGATCAGAGGTCAATTCGACTGCATCTCTAATGGTGGAATGCACAGGTCATTCTGTTTCAGTGTTCAGGTTGAAAAGGATTGAAGCTACTTCCTCTCATTTTAGCTTCATCGACCGCGGTCAGAAGGTGGAGGCCGTCACAAACGAAAACCACGTCTCCCTCACGACACAAGAGAAATTCAGCGACAAAAAGCTGTGGCCCATGGAGAATATCTCATCAAGTCACCTCAGGGCATTTATACACCTTCACCGATGCACAGTCCCCAGGTAAAGAGCCTCTGCACTGACACAAGAACCTTACCTCTTATTCTATTTGACCTCTTGTATTTCAAATTGGTATTGCAAGGGAAGGTTATTAAGAGAAGGCAAATTGTTAGAAACTGTATGTCTAACAATTTGCTCTTTTAGATTATGGTTTGTGGGTTACTTAATGTCAAAACCCTATACATCTTGGTATCTGTTGACATGTTATGTGATTTTAATAAGGTTCTGTATGAAACTCAGGCAAATTAAAAGAAAGTCATTTCAAAATTATATCCTCTTTCAATATTTCATGTGAAACTTTGAAAAAGTTCTGAATTACTGAAACACCATTTGGGTCATTCTGTGGATATGGGGGAAAAATTGTCAGAATGTGAAATCCTACACTTGATGCCAATCAAAAATGGACAATGGAGTATTTGATATTGCCACACTGTGCTCAGACTGCATTCAGTTGCAATGTGTCAAAACTGGAAAGAATCCAAAAACATTTTAGATATAGTATTCTTTGGCTCTTCAAAATGTGTAATGAAAGTCATGACTAACTTTTCATATTACAGTGAAAACTTGTTAACTCGAACCCTGATAAGTTGAAATTCTGCTTATTTCGAAGTTCAATGCTTGGTGCCAACAGAATGCTGTAGAGCACCATGTTAAATATTCAGTTTCACTCTAATTTGCTTATCTTGAATATTTGGATTTTCCACATTTTCATTCCTGATTACAATTTTCTCATGGTTAACTCAATGGCAACAAGATTTTGGGCTGTAAAGGAGGAAGAAATTGTATTTTTTTTAGACTTGCAGGTTTTTTACATAGGGTTAATGGGATGCCACAGTGACTAAGCCAGTCACTGAAGCATCTATCATTGCCAACATCAAAGAATGCTAAAATGAGTGAGTCCAGGAATGAGCAATGAAGAGCAGGAGGTAATGTACAATGCTCCATCACCATCTTTGAGCAATGCCAATGAAGCACTTTCCGTTTTGAAAAAATTCCTCCTCTCACAAAGTGAATTGTCTGTCAAGTTGTTTGAGGTGATTAGCAAATTGGAAAACTTCCTCTTGATTGCTAATTCCTTTAGACTAATATAATGTCAAATGACTAATATCCTGTCGGCTGAAGACAAAACTGAAAAAATTTTAAAGGCTTTGTGATGTATTAATTTTGCATATTGAATATGAAAGTTTCTGCACAAATGAAAAAGTCAGTGATAATGTCACAAAGTCGATCATCATATACTTTAATTGAAAGAGGCTGAAAGTTGCAGTGGCTGTCACCCCTACCGCGTGAGCCTACGATGCTATGCCATTCCAGGCCGTTCACAGCCAAAAGCACCAGGCCTACAAGGCCATTCACTGCCATAGGCTAGGCAATAAAAATTGAAAGAGGCCGAAAATTATGATGGCTGTCATCCCTAATGCACGAGGCCTATGATGCTATGCCATTGGCCAGGCCTACAAGGCTATGCTACTCTATGCCATAGGCTATGCCATAAAAATGTTGGTATACTTTGAATCTCCTTTTAATAGACTCACCCTGTTGATGGCAAATACTACAGGGTATGTCAAGAGTCCTGCCCACCTCTTGAAAATAATTATTTCATAATGCTAAATTTGATTGAGACATGCTTTACACCATTTGAAAGAAGAAAATTTAATGTTTAGTTTGAGCCAAACTGCTTCATATCTTCATGTAAACATTTTCTAATTTCTGCCCATTAGATGGCAAGCATAGCGGCCTGCGGCTGCTTGTCACTAATTGAAATCAGATTCATGTGGATGGAAAAAACACCCTCTGGTTATATCCCTTGGCCTAAAATATTTTCCCTAAGGGTAGAGGCTATTCCTGTTAGGTCAAGCTTCAAATAACTCAAAACAATTTGCCCGGTCCCTTAACCCTTTCATGGCATATGATCGTTATATGGATCATATCTTTTGAGACTGCTCTTGCTATTACCTTTGAGCAAAACCTGTTTTATATGGCATTGTGTAATAGCTCTTGAAAAGAGCTCTTCGGTGATGCATCACTTGTTCAAATAGGTTATAGTTCAGGCAAATTGGATCAAAAAGAAAAGTTGTGACCTAATATTTTTTATTTTTTTGTGAAATGGAATTTAGAACAAAAAAGTAAACATTTTTTCCCTTTTTTTTTGGAAAAGGGAAAAATATTCGAACATGCTGCTAGAATGAATGGATAAAATTAGGACAATGGCCAAGTTTTAGGGACTTTCCATGTGTGAACAATGACCTGTTATTCAATATTTTTGGTTGATGATTCTTGTAATTAAAAAATTTAATTTTTCAATAGATGAATAAATATTTTAAATTTTCTGCAAGCTCTGTCTTTAGCTGGGCCTTGTTCAATAGAAAAAAGCTGTGAAAAAATGTCCTACTTCTTAATTCAGCCATGAAAGGGTTAAAGTTTGAGTTTCCACTGTATTACTTTCTGAAAATAGATTCTGGAGTTTAGACATCATGAGACATCTTCTTTATATTAGCACTGAAAGCTAGTGAAGTAGTGATTAGGTCTTTCTTATGATAAAGTAGATTTACTATTTCTTCTGTTTATAAAATTGGCTCGTGGAGAGATTGCGTCCTCTAAATATAACATGAGTTACAAAAGCCGATCTATTATTTTTCTCTCAGAAGTGCTGTAAGAAAACAAAATTTACTATTATCTGCAAAAGGTCAATGCCTACTATCTTCATTCCTTTTGTTGAGTTCCTCCATTGCAAACTGGGGAAGCATGGTGCCAATTGCCAAAATTGCAAATTTTATTCCATAAATGTAATGACTCATTTCCACTTGAAGGTGGGCCTGTTTACAAGTGTTCACTGCAATAGCAATGCATCCCATGGAAGTATTTTTTATGTAGATGATTGTCATGGAATTAAATCAATTTTCATTTCCTAAAAAGTTAGTGAGAACCTCATTGAACTGAGGTGATAATATGGCCACTTTTGAATCATTAACCCCTTTGTAAAAAAAAAATTGGCCAAAACTGATTGTCCCATACTATACAACAAGTACATGGTGATTCATAAGTCAGGTTACTTAGGGAATGTCTTTATTCTGGGTGCTTCCAGTTAAACTCATCAGCAATATGTCTCTAACTGCCATTAGCCACCAACAGCACCACCTCAATACGTTCTTCAATTGACAAAGACATCACTGCAAGCATTCACACGCCTGCAACAATAATAAGGATTACCCCTATGTAACCTGACTTATGGATCACCTTGTAGAGTACCTTCTGGTTATTCTTTGTTGTTAGGTTTAGGTTTTATCTACAAAATAAAATGCTGTAACGTCTTATTGAATGCTTTGTATATTTTGTAAATTTAGGTTTGATGTTAAAAGAAATTGCACTTCAATGCCATTCCTTCCTTCTCTCCATCTACAGAGTGGAGGAGAGAGCATGCACAACTCATCAATAGATTCTGGAGGAGGTGGGATCCCATCCCGTCCAAACAGCATTGAATTCCGAGGTCCCACAATATCCTATGCTCATGATGAAGGGACCTACATCCAGAAAGATAATTTTCATGTCACTCACACACCCACCAATGCAGGGGATGGGTATCATCTTCCTGCCATGCATCAGCATCAAACCCCACCTCCTTATAATGACTCGGGCTACCCGGGATACCCCCCCCCTCCATACGCAGTGGGATCACCCATCTCTAGTCGAACCATGGGTCGAGGTCACAATTCTCCTCGTCCAAATCAACCTCCACCTGCTCCACCTGGACTGGGACAGGAAAGCCCCATTTCAAGCCCACAGTATCCCATGATGGGGACTCCCACTCGCTCATCACGAGCAGGAAGCCTAGGCAGGGAAAACCTCCCTCCTCCACCTCCACCTCCTGAGGCCAATGCTTCTTTACCTAATGGACCAATCCATGTGCACATGATGAATTCAGGTAAGCATCTCTTTGTCATGGCTAGCCTCATTTTAAGTGCTCCTTACACTGTAGGAGCTGCCATTTCTGCACATATTTCACTGTGACCATGAAATGTAAAATGCTGCTTGTGGGATTGAGGCTGTTATGCTGCATTTTAATTATGTAGGAGGAGGAAGTCTATCATCAATGACAGGATCCCCATCAGTTACTATGCCAATGGTTATGGAGCCTAACTCGATGATGGAAACCCTACCACCTCCTCCTCCCCCGGTGACCCCACCACCGCCCCCACTTCCACCACCTACAGAATTGGTGGCCCCTCCACCCCCACCTCCACCCCCACCCCTACCTGTGAATGGAGAAAGTTTAGGAAAAGAGGATAAGCCCCTAGCAAATGGGGATGTCCCTCAAGCTGTGAAGATCCAATCATCATCTCCTGTGAAGGTTTCAGCTCCTGCACCACTCTGTGATGCCAGAAGCGACCTACTCAAGGCCATCAGAGATGGTTTAGCCCTTTCTTTATTATATAATTTCCACACCAATGTTATGAGGCATAAGAAGTGGTTTGCAAAGACATTGTTTTTTTTTCCACAGGTATCCAACTAAGGAAAGTGGAACAAAAGCAGAGAGAAGTGGAACGAGGTGCCCCATTACATGATGTGGCATCCATCTTGGCACGACGTGTTGCCATTGAGCTATCTGATTCTGATTCAGCCACTGAGAGTGAATATGATAGTGATGCATGGGAGGATGAACCCAGTGTCCTCACATAACAAAATTCCTCCTTCTCCTCCAAAAAAATCAAAAGATGAAGTTGAAAGGAATTTAATCATCAATCTTCTCCTTTCTCACTGTGCACCTTCTATTCTGTTTATTTAGTTGTATCCTGTGCAATTTGAGTAGGAACAGTGAGAGCAACGAATGACCACTACACCAGGGTCTCATCTTTCTTTTCTTCTGCATTCCAGGAATATCATGGAAGTTATAGCTCTAATACCCTCCCTGTCAAAACACTCTCTTATGAAGATGATATTGAATTGTGTTGAGTCTTGTTATTTATTTTTCATGAGAAGAAGCATTCAACGACTGGTCGTTGGACCCATTGCAAATTAAATGAAAATTTTGTTCCCTTTTAGTGAGATGTATCACGAGTCACATTCATATGTACTGCAAAAAAAATTTTTTTCCAACTATTATTATTATTATCATTATTATTAAATGGCCAGGAATATATTTTTAGTGTTCCCTTATAATAAAGTTCTCTCCCCTCCCTGAGATTGATTGACGAAGGCCATTTCTGCAAACAAGTGTCTTTAAGCACAAGGACTCTGGTGTCTCATCATTATTTTCTGTTGGGGTCTAGTAAGAAGGTGGTGCTACATTTTTTTTTACATGTATCTGTCATCTATGTCATTCATCCTTTCTCATTCGACTTTCTGCTCAAGGAAACAGCTGAAAACTTGCCTTGTGTGCCTAGACATAACTGAGGAGTGAACTTGCTTGGGAATGGGGCTTTGCCTCAAAGTTTTGTTCACTGATTTTGCTGGCACAAATTGCCTAAAATGAGGATAATGTACATCTTATGCATTATCCATGCACACACTTGAAAGGTGTCATAGGGATATTGTTAAGTCCTGGACGCAGGCAAAGTTGCAAGTTGCATTTTCCATCTTCCCATTTCAAGTTGGGAACTACCCCAATAATTTCTTCCCAAATACCCCACAGGGATATTAGTGAAGAGGCATGGATAGTGAATGACTGATGCTGTCAATTTTGACTGATGTGTGTATGATACTGTTTTGTGCTGACTGTCCATTTTCCCCTCTCTCCCCTTGTTGCTTTCCCCTGGAATCATGAATGGAACGACAGATTTTCCCTTCATCAATTCTTTGTATATTTACATGTACTGGGAGGAGGAAGCGATGAAATAAACGGTCGTTTTTCTACCCTCGTTTACATTTTTTTTTTTACACTGGGTTCCCACCCTTCTTGGAGCTCAATGCACTATACACTACTGTATTGAGCGACCATATTATATTACCTATTATATTATTGCTGAGCTGCCTTAATTGGTGGGGGATGGAAGCGATTAGGACAGTTGTGGCTGCAAAGGTGTAAGAAGGGGTGGGTAAAATCAAAGTCCCTTTTATGGGGTATAAGAGGATTTGATGAGTTGAAGAGTGAAGGATTGGAAATGGCCTAAAAGGCGGCCGGGGGAACAAAGAAATGGTCAAAGGATAGGTGAGGGTTAGAAAGAGCATGGCTGATTAGTTGAGTCATCTGGGAGATCATCGAGTGTGTTAGCGCTATAATCTTCCCTACTGGCGACTCGACGGCGTGTACTGAAGGTGGCAGCTCTGAACGCTCGTCGTCGTCTTTTGTGCTTTGCGTTGTATGTCAGGTATCCGTGTACGTCCTCAGGACAAGTGTCCTTATAGAAGGAGAGAAACACACACGGATGCAAGGGTTTCTTATAGGAAGAATGAGCTTGTTAATCGCCTGGGCTCCATGATTCTGTTTCGAGTATGGGGATAATAAATGATTAAGTGTCCGATTTTATTGATTGTTAAAATGAGACAAGGAAAAACATGAAGTGAAGTACTAAATACTCCTGTGAGGGATGATTCCATGGAAAGAGGTAAGTGTACTTTTATGTACTATGCGAAAAGCGAAACCTTTACCCCCATCTAGTGGCCTAGAGGAGAACTTCAACATTTTCGCACAAAAAAAATCTCCTGCGTGCAAACTGGGCGCATTGGATCATCGCGTCAGTCTGATATTGGATCGATGATGGAATGGCAATATCGGGAAGCCAATATTGAACCAATATTTCGCCAGTATTGGCAATAATGGCAAGATGGACCCCAATAGCACCCCAATATTGAGTCAATATATACCGCCAAGATGTATACATCTTGGCTCTACATTGGCACCCATCTTGGACCATTATTGGTATTACTACACGGAAAAACATTGGGCCAATATTGGCGTTAATATTTTCCCAAATTTTTTTTTCCAGTGGAGGCATTCCAATGGTGAAGGCATTTCAATATGCAGTACTAGTACGGCCTGTCCCACATAGCACAGGGATGTCCCTAACTGGACGACTTGTCCCCATGTCTTTATAGGATATCCTGAAGACATCTTCTTTCAGACGGTTTCGGACATCTCGTAAGGGATGTCTTCGGGACGTCTTCGAGACATCTTCAGTCAATATCTTAGAGATATCCCATCGGGATATCTTGAAGATACCTTCA
>CAJPEV010003102.1:18459-34765 GCA_905338385.1 Darwinula stevensoni | reverse complement strand
TCAAACATAGCATCTCGTTTGGATCAGAAGCTGTTCCTAAATTGGCACTCACTCCCCTCACGTCGGTCATTGCGCAAGTGCGCAGCCTCTCCCCTGATGGCTCCAGTAATAAGAGGCTTCCTTCAATGCATGAGTAGAGGGTAGCCGCTGGGCTCGCAGTCTGCCCTAGTCGGTCTCGTCCGAGATGAAATTTTTTCTCCAGGCGCCTTGGTTCTCCGAATATCAGGGTTGCCAGATTACCTGTATGCTTACCCCTGTCTTTTCGGCGAATTGAGAGATAGGTTGGGACTTACGGTATTGAATTCTTTCGTGACAATTAGGAATTTATTCCGATTTATTCAGATTTTATAACTTACGCACTCCACTTTTTGTTTTCGGCATTCCTTCTTCGATTGCATCACCCTTCACTCCCATTCTCCCCCAACCCCCATCCCATTTTTCGACAATGTCACCTAACCTAATCGTTGAAAATTTGTTTAATATTTGTATGCAATATGTGAACTCTCTTGGTTTGGGTCGGAAAGGATATTTGGTGCTAGCTATCTGACAACCCTGTCGGCTATGAGATGGATGACGTCATCAAAGCCTATGAAGCTTTCCCATCATTCGAGACTTTCGCTCTCTAAGTGGATTCTGCGCTGCCGCACGCTGTTAGGCCGTTGACGGGAAGCCATTGAGTTTGGGAAACAATGACACTTCCTCCGTACTCGACAATGAACTGTGGAGGGCTGCCTCGCTTCTCCCTCCTTTATCTCGAAAACATTTCTAGTTACGTGAAATTCTGCTCTAACAAAATTTGTAGCTCCGAGCCTGCCCTAGCCAGTGGTATAATTGTTGGGGGCTTTTGAGCATATTCAAACGTACGCAAAGGATAATGCCTCTATCATGTACCTCCCTTGCCATTAGACCCCGTCCTTCTCCCCCCCTACATCTCGACAATGGCATGTTTGACGAAAAATCACTTTCTGACATGATTTGTAGCCTAGATTCCACCCTAACCGATGATATAAATGTTGAAGCTGTGCGCCTTCATTTACCCATTCGGTATTTTATGAAGAAGGGAGGATACTCTTTCTCCCTCCTAAATTTTTTTCTTCTCTGGCGCTGTATCTCCAAGCTGAGCCCAGCCACGGGTCTTATTGCCCAGGTATTCGGTTCACTATATTCAACCACCCGTATTCAATGTGAAGAGGCATGAGTTTCTCCCTCCTAAATTTTTTTCTTCTCTGGCGCTGTATCTCCAAGCTGAGCCCAGCCACGGGTCTTATTGCCCAGGTATTCGGTTCACTATATTCAACCACCCGTATTCAATGTGAAGAGGCATGAGGAAAATTCCTGGAAATCATTAAACTCCTCTCAAAGAGCAGCATCTGGCATATATGTTCGGATGGGCAAGGCCTTGAGGGAAGATGTCTGTCCTGAAATAAAAAAAAAGGATAAGTCTAATAGCAAAATGAGTTCGATCGTGGAATAGAATCAACATCTAATCTGTGTTGATAGAGTGCGGGTGCACGTTCATTCATTTTCTAACAGATACATAAGAAACATAAAACAGGTAAGAGCAAATAACGGCGCAACGTATATTGCAGACTAGAATGGACTCTGAGCTCCATATCTTGTCTGAAAAGGATGTTTCATGAGACGAGCCATTTTGGAGATGCTTGAGAGAGACGGAACATTGCCTGACTTCCCAGGAGAGGTGAGATCGAGGATATTTGGGGGAGTATTAGACTAAAATGAAGGCGCACAGCTTCAAAATGTATACCACCAATTAGGGTGGAATCTAGGCTACAAATCTTGTCAGAAAGAGATTTTTCGTCAAACGTCATTGTCGAGATGTAGGGGGGAGAAGGACGGGGTCTGATGGAAAGGGCATGATAAAGGCATTATCCTTTACGTGTGTTTATTTCACTTAAATATGGTCAAAAAGCAAAAAAAAATTATACCAGTGGCTAGGGCAGACTTTATACTGCAAATCTTGTTCAGGCAGAATTTTTCGTAAACCGAAACGTTTTCCAGATAAAGGAGGGAGAAGCGAAGCAACCATCTGCGGTCCATTGTTGAGTACGGGAGCACGTGGCATTGTTTCCCGACCTCAACAGCTCTCCCTCCACGGTCTATGAGGAAGCTTCTGCTTCTGAGCGGAACTTGGACTCCGTATAGGACGCGTCTTGTCTGGTTATGGAATCGTATCCAGCTTCCCATAGCGTTACATTCGTGCTGGGCTCTTCAGCACTATTACGTTTCCCTGGCACTTGCTTGCCGAGAGTGACGTTATATAATGACGTGGTCGTGTCTAGCGCTAATGGAAAGAGGTGTCTGGCCAGTAGCTACAAGCGGCCGGAGGGATATTATTCGATTAAATACATTGAGGTCGATGGAGAGCATTTTGCGACTTTATTTTCGCAAAAATGTTGATTTGCCTAAATAAATCTGTAGGTCATGCTTTCGTAGGAGAGTCAATTTCCGTCCTTGCCATCTGTTCAAATAATATATTTTGAATTTTTATATTTTGGACACCTTGTGATCATGTACAGTACTGATGTAGATTACAGTAAGAGAGTCCTGCGGCATATCTCCCTGGTATAACGTCGCAGCACGTGGAGCACTTTGATAATCCTGGGTTGCTCTCTATACATGAAGGGGATGAGGGTATGGCTTTGGAGTTTCAACCCAGATCTCCAGTCCCAGAAAAGCCCTTTCCTTAGAAATGCATGTATCATTAGTCACATACCATTTATCTGTTTGTATATGGATTAACCAGCTGAGCATGCAGGTGAGATGGTCCATACAATTTGCCTCCATTAGAATATATTCTCAGTCGACTCGGTTAGCCACTTCGGATGGTTCTGGAGAAATTCATGACCAGAGTATGGAATAAGCATTTTATTCCATGCGTTTTGACCCAAATGTTTGTGTCTCCTAGTGTACACAAGGTTCGAGATGACTTTGGGAGGTCTTTCCAAATGCATCATATTTTTGCAGTTCGGTAGCTTGGAATGGCAGCACTTTCGATCCGCTAAGAGCTAAGGCTAACTTGACTTACACCGGATGTAGCAAAAAAAAAACGCGCTGCACTTTGAGATTCTTTGGAGATCATGAGATAGCAGATAGCATAGCATCTTTTTTTTTGCAACGACTTCAGCGTAATCAGCGTATCTTCGAAACGCCCTGAAATTCTTGTTCGTTTTTCCCCAGCCGATTTAGCACAGGAGCGAGAATGCAAAGGCAACTCGAATTTTATGTTTGTGCGAGGAAACGTATCGACGGAAGGATGGTTGGTACGCGTGGAGGGCACTAATCTCAGGCCGGAACTCCTCTGTCTGCCCATAAAAATGTTGCTCTTTGCGAAAGGAAGGGGTGGGACAGAATTCTGCTAGAATTTTCTGGCAAAGGATGACAGAAATGTAGGACTATCGTGAAGATATTGATTCACAAGCTGTGAGAAACCGGTTTATTTCAGAGGGAGCGAAGTATGAAAGGAAGGGGTGGGACAGAATTCTGCTAGAATTTTCTGGCAAAGGATGACAGAAATGTAGGACTATCGTGAAGATATTGATTCACAAGCTGAGAGAAACCGGTTTATTTGAGAGGGAGCGAAGTAGCGGGAGACTCAAACAAGCCGGAACTGAAAGAAACTGCGTTTATGGGGAGGAACTCATTGTTTCTCAAGATGATAATCCTGGGACGCAAAATTCTTATCCGCAAATTGCCAGACGTTAGGATGAGACTTGGATCTGCTTAGCAGATTTTGATGAGCAAAGGAAAAAATCCTTAAAGGAATTGTAATTTCGTGAGTGAATGGGGCAGACAATTCCGTCAGCGTCCAGGTGCGAGTGCAAAATTACAATTCCAGTTGCTATTATAAATTTGCAGATTTTGATGAGCAAAGGAAAAAATCCTTAAAGGAATTGTAATTTCGTGAGTGAATGGCGCAGACAATTCCGTCAGCGTCCAGGTGCGAGTGCAAAATTACAATTCCAGTTGCTATTATAAATTCACTCGTGTTCCGAAACGGGTATATATAAACGTCCAACAATACTTTTAGCTGCTGAGGCCGCTTTCACGAGACCCAGAATGAAGACATTAAACGAGTGCGAAAATGGCCTCTATATGGCATTTAATGAGACTGTTTATTTGGCATTCAAATATATATAGACAATTGAATAAAATTTCGTTTTAACTAATTAGCTTTTTAAGCGACGTTGACATATTCACCTATAGGTGTCAAGAAAACAAAAGCGGAAGCAGATGCGTATAGGGAAGGCGATCGCGAAAGCAATGTGGATATTTAGCAAGTACGCATTTGGCCTTGAAAAAATCTATAAGGGAATCAAAGCGCAATATCCTCCGCAATACCCTCCGAATGAGAGTGTGAGGCGGCGGAGACGAAGAATTACTAGCCTCAAACGGGTCTCTGCCGAAGTGAGCCTTACTATAGCGTACCAACACACAACAATGCACGCAGCTCGATCACTTGCGTGAAGGCTACGCGCTTGCGCAATGATCGACGTGAGGGGAGTGAGTGCCAATTTAGGAACAGCTTCTGATCCAAACGAGATGCTATGTTTGAAACGTTGTTTTCTCGACGTACCAAGTACTGACAATGGTAATTCTTATCCCTATTCACTCGGGAGAATCTCCTCTATAAAATGGTCTGATTACTTTTTGCATTTTCGCCCCTGAACGAGAGTAAAATGCCAGTGTTTGAAACGTTGTTTTCTCGACGTACCAAGTACTGAAAATGGTAATTCTTATCCCTATTCACTCGGGAGAATCTCTTCTATAAAATGGTCTGATTACTTTTTGCATTTTCGCCCCTGAACGAGAGTAAAACGTCAGGAAGTGAAGAACGCACTGAAAAAGTGTCCATTTCCGGGGATATTCGAGTACTTTCCAGGAAAACGGCTTGAACGATTCTCACGAAACTTGGCGTGGGGATGGAGATGGGTGTTTCCCAAAATCTGATGTATGCTTTTCTCTGAAAAGAATCTCTTCTCGAAACGGCGGCGGAAAAACTAAATGACGAAAATCCATAGCTCGAAGAAAAAAATTCGCCTGACCTTTGACGTGAGAGTCTTGGCGTTCAGCTCGACTCCATGTTGTAGAGAACTTTCCGGGTTTTGTAATGATGAAAGTTTTATGTTGTAGAGAACTTTCCGGGCTTTGTAATGATGAAAGTTTCAAGGAGATCCGTCCAGTGGTTCGGATGCTATGCTGCCTTCAAACATTGCTCTTCGATTGCCATCTACCGGAAACTTTGAACAAGACTTATGGCTTAAGTAAAAGTGATAGGGAGGTAAGAAAGTGCTTTCTGGGTTTTGTGAGACCCCCTACATAAGAATTACGGATAAAATTTTGAATCCCAGACCCATCGATTTTCCTTCCCGTACCACCTTAGGTGAAGTATCAGGACTGACATAAGCAGAGATAACTGTTCATGAAGAGAAAGTAAACATCGAGTCCGAAGAACACCCTTACAATAGATGTACAATTCAATGCCTCGTTCAATTTAAATTCATCGTAATTTCAAGAGTGGTGGCCCTATCGCACTGCCATATAATAAATTCTTAAATACCAGAAATAATTCAGGTTTGGAAGGATCAACTCATTGGCATCCATAAGTGCAATAGTAGGTACCCTGTAACATCTATAGCAGACGATGTTATGTCTGGTGCTTGCACGAGCTGACGTCGGAAGGGTCATAGAATGCATTCCAGTGTTGCAGGCTGAATGTTACTCCTTTTGAATAGGCCTTGAATATGCGGGCTGTATGCACATTCCAAGAATAGGGTCAAGCATCCCTGTTTTATAGTCTCCGTCGCAAAAAGACGCCCTGTGGCGGGGCAATCGTCTTCCGTTTCCTTTCTGGGTATCTGGTCCGCTAACCCCTTATCCAGGCACGACTGTCTTTGTCTTGTTACCTTGTCCTACCGTGTTTTAATTTGCACTTGACCTTCCATCTCTGTTCACTGCATCTGACCTTCGTTCCTCGCATCGGGGATTCGTCCCGAAAGGACCCTCCCTTCCTGCGCATCACACATTCGGTATAGCCTTTTTAAGCATCAAAGTTATAACGTCCTGATGTTGGAAGATGGAGTTTTATTGTGGATCGGTGGTGCTCTTTTCATGTAGCCACCATTCTTCTGTTCAGGTTGAGTGCCTTGTTTATTAATTCTCCCTAGGAAACTATATGATGGTTGTGCGTGTGGATGTCTCTGTTGATGGCCGAGCCCCCCCCCCCCATCCCTTGGAACCGAAACAGTCATAAGTAAAAACTTCATTCCTCACATTGTCAAGTCTGCAGTACCAAACAACCACGCCTGCGTTCCAACCTTCCTATACCCTTCCACCCAGCCCAAGAGTGAAACTTGTAGGCTTTGAGTGTGAGGCTAAGGCAGCAGAGTTCTAGGCCAGGTAGGCCATGAAGTTCCTGAATGCGAGATCTAGCCATTCGAAATAAGACCATGTGATTGCACGCGGCGGACTACGTCAATTCGTGAAGCCTATGACCTGGAAAGGCTTTTTTATATTAAACTTGTCGCGTCGTACTATGGTAGCATTGTTCTAGGTAACACATTACATGCTAGACATTTAACCACGCCGCTCAGACCTAAGTCTGAGACACCTTAGCCTAAAGCTCGACGCCTCCGAAGCTATGACTTCTTCGGTCATAAGCTAGGCAAAATGACTCGCGAAAGGTCTCAAAAACGGAGATCTCCGTGAGCGAAACGCTAAGTGCTAATGTGCGGTGCATTTTTGTGCCGAGTTTATGAGATGAGTTAAGAATGAAGCGGTTGTTAGCAATGCTTGATCCATTTGACGGGATATGGATATATCTTATCCGAACATCCCAGAAAATGCACAAGCATTTTCTGGTGGAATGCGAAGTTCCGCATGGAGAAAGTGAAAACGCTTCTTCCACTGTCCGAAGGGGCGTTCGATAACGCAACGAGTGCTGCTATGGGCTGCATTAAAGTTTCTTTGATGATAATTTTGTGGTAAATAAGAATCCACGGCCTGCAGGCGTCGGCACTCTCAGCCAATACCTGTACAATACCATAGTTGCCTGTTTCAAGTTTAGCACGGGGTTGACTATATCGATACGCTCGTGCATCATTGGTGTTGCCTGACCAACGAGCAGAAATGTACGTGATACGATACCATGGATCGCAGACGCACAGTACATTGATGGAGTGGTACTCCTTCGGATTTACATAGTCAGGCTCATGTTTCCTTGGAACTTGGATGCGGACGTGGGTTCCAACAATGCATCCACTAGCATCGGGAAAACCAGCAATGCCAAAGAATTCATATTATACTTGGAGATTGGGGGAGTTGCACGAACCGTGGCAGGCGCCTGCAGAAAAAGACACGACGTATAATCCAGCTGGCTGTTGGCTGGGAAATGTATCTGCAAGGTCAATCTGCATTGCTCCGCTGGCATAGAACTGCAGTGCAACACAAACTTGTATCAAGGGAGGCAAAAAAGTTGATTTGCTCCATCAAGATTTGGAGAGTGTCATAGGAATGCCAAGTAAGTACAGAATGCTGTCACCATCAAAACGCAAACGCTCGTGAAGTCCAAGAGAGAGCATCATACATCTCAAAGGGATTAGGCCGATCCCGAATTTCTCTTTGACGGAGGAGAGCACCTGCCTGCATGAACGAAGCCATTAGGATACTGAAGGAATTCCTATATATAAAACACCTATCCTCAGACTTGAGCATCTTCTCAGCTAAGCATAACTCTGAATACGGACATCAATTTAAGTTCCAGACTTAGAGTACGGCCCCAGGATAAAAATGCGCGGTCACGTCCAGATCTCTGGGCTTAGGGCCACTCTTATTGGTATGGTGGTGCAGCCTAAAGGAGTGGGAAACCCATGCTCCATAGGCCAGATAATTTTAGAAGTAAATACGTGAACGGATGATCGTGTTTTCCTACTCTGGCCTTCAGTCCTCAGTTCCAATATCGCAAAGATATCGATATTAGCGGAAAGCCTTTACATAATTAGGATTGAATCGTGAAGAAATGAAATATTTTGGCATATCCGGATGCGAGAATCTTCCCCAGCAGTTTCTTTGAGTCGATCATATGAATGCTTGCTTGCCCCGCCTTGTTGGCTTGCAGAGCGACCCTTACAAAAAAAATTTTTAACACACTAGGTTAAAATGGAACGTGGTAACAGGATACCATGCAGAAATTCTACCCTGTTGGAACACCCCAAACTGTAATAGTCATTAGATTTATCGCTAAAAAAAATGTAATGAAAGTCTTATGATCTCCGCTCCAGTTGGACTTCAGGAACTCAAAGTTCCCGTAGGAACTCCAGGATGTGACTTCCATTATTCTACGATTTTGGAACCTTATGAATACAGCAAGGACATATAATGCATAAAAATTTAATAATGAAAAAAAAAGCTATTCTCACCTCAATATAGAATTTCAGGCGATGCCTCTGACTGATTCACAAAATGAAGGAGTCCTGTGTCTCCAGACAACATTCACCTAGATGCCTTGGTTTTTTCAAAAGGTGAGTCAGCATGAATGTGTTCAAAAGGTACAAGAGGGTCGCTTCTTGTAAAAGTAAATTTAAACACTGGGTAAGCCTCTGTTGAATGGATTTGGGAGACTCGATTGCATTCAGACACTGCCACGGTCTCATTCTTACGAAGGGTCAGAACCCCATGTTTCAACACACGCTAACGTATGCGGAGGGGAAATTTAAAGACACTTGAATTCAAACTTGCAAAGAGCAACAATCAACACAGGCCACAAGCCAGGTCCCTGGCGCCATATTTCACCCCGCTCGGGTGAAACAAAGGAAGTTAAGTGTACTACAGCCGGAGGGCATCGCTTGGGGGTGGGTGGTATAGAGAGCTGCGCGGCCATTTAGAGGTGTTTCCGGGAATTCTCCATTTCCAAGGGCGTCTTTCGCGTAGAATATCTATCTCATCATCGACACAGTCACACAAAGGTCTAACCAGTCAATAATAGGTGGAAGCCAATTTGATTGCCTCGATATTCGAAGGCATAATCTTCAGTCAATAAATCGGTGATGACTCTTGGTTATGGCAATACATACCTCGAGATAAGCACTTCCTCAGGTGGAGATCTACATAGAATCCTATCCTAACTGGGGGACTGCTTCAGGACATGGTTTAGCACGAATCAGCCTGATATTACATTGGCACAAGGGAGCGAGTTAATACGATGTGAATGTTATGCAGCAGCGTAGGATCCGTTGTTCTTTGATTTAAATTAATTGCCTTCAGTATCTGCATTACATTGCACACTGCTTACGCAATATTATCCGAGAGGTGGACACAAATTCCATTAACACTTTCCCATTGCAGATTTCCATCTAATCGGGTGTAGGTGCAAACTGATTTTTCATCCCAACCTGTCTGCCTCTACTACACTTCTCCCCACTCCCCACCAACACTATTCACCCCGTACCATCACCCTTCCCACCTCCTTGCGATACCCTCCAACTCTGTTAACCAATGTTACCAAGCATGTTAACAGGTTAACCTATGGTACATTTTTGTAAGGGGAGGTCATGCAATCCTCTGAGCGCTGTGCACGTTCCACGTCAAAAATATGCTTCTTTAGATTTAGACCATGCCATATGTGAGGCCCAGGTTTCATACAATATAGAATGTGTTGATTCTACTGTGCATGTCATGCCGTCTCTGAAAAACATGAGAGATATGCCAAGGTAAACGCAGGAAGAAATGGACCAGTTGGTTAGAATGTTCCAAGAGGGTGTGACAGAAAAAAAAGGAAATCGCGCGGCGATTGTGTGCCCTGTACCGGGTTGAATTGGTACTTCATCAAAACTGGCCGAACAATTGACCCTGAAGATCGGAAAATCTTTCAAACTTAATTGATGCCGCTCAACATAAAACAAAAATAACTTGTCAAACCTGCGCTATCACGAGGTTGACTGGTATCACAGCACAATGACATACCTCTACGACGAGTCATAGAAAAGGCCTATTTGATGGTCTCGGTTAAACTGGAAAACGGCTGGCCACGAAGGCCAGCATCCAGCGACCAAACGATGGACACAAGCTAAATGAAACCGATCTTTTCAAATTTGGAAAAGTCTGCATAAAACAGGTACATTTCACCTTTGTGAAGAGAGAGGATGTCGATGACACAGGGAAGACACTTATGCATAGACTCCAATCCGTTTTGCCATTCCCAGAAACCCGAAAACATCAATCACACGTGCCTATTGATGTGAACCACCTCCAAATTCGACTTTGCTTCCAAAACCAGTTCTGTGCAGATGAACTGAGAGTAAATCCTGTCTCCTTTCATTCTCTGAATTTCATTTTTCTTGCTGTAGCTTTGTTTGAACATTATTTTCTGATTTCGTTTTGAACTTGAGGCAAAATGCTTAAAATGAGCCCATGCTGAACCTTCTACAACAAACATGTCAAAAATAATTTAACCTTGCTATTGCGTTCCCATTTAGGTACGTACTCCATTTACGTTCGGACAGTGGTGAAGCATGGTTTAATTCATTAGAAGCATGTATGATACGCGTTTCTCCGGATAGAGCTTACTCTTTTTTTGTATATGCTTCATCAGTTGAGCTAGCAAGTTTGTCGAGGAAAGATTTGTCCAACGTCAAGATTGGAAAAATTAAAATTCGTGCAGTGCATCGAGAAGTACGCAAAGATCTACAACCCCTCTAATTGGAACCATGCCAGAAGGGTGAACTGGGTAAAAGGGTAAGCTGTACACGTACTCTTGGATGTTGCCACTCGAGCTCACAGTATGGCTTAAGGAAATACTGATATAGTGCATTACGGACTGCCGAAGCAGACGTGCTGTGTCTACAGGGTGGTCTATTTAAATGGAACCATAGGGAGCAATAAAAACTGAGAAGTCTACTAACTTTTACTTATCATATTACATTTATTATTTATTTGATTTGCACCCTTTTGTCTTCGGATAACGACATCACTTAATCCCCACAAATTTTAATCTGGAAGATCAATATTTTCTTATTTCATTATTCCATGTACCTTAGAAGTAGATTTATTCATCTGGCCAATCAGATTATCCTGAAGCTAGGTTTCATCATCGTTGCAACTCTCATGGTTTGTGGGTGGATTAGCGGTTGTCGTTACTCCCTCACGCAGTCGTACAAAACTGCAAAACCCAAGCAGCAACAATCGCTTGAGTTTTTTTCATTTGGGTGCATCCTATGGTAAAATTCAAAACACTCCACTTCGAGCAAAGCATGCCAAAAGCCAATTCCATACTGCGCCTTCCACGCGATGGTCTGTTGCGCTTGACATGAATAAACATGAATCTCTACTAAATGAACAACTTGCAGCGTGTTCATACTGTACACATCCACGTTCATATTTAAACAATTTGCCCCAGCCATAAGCGAATGTCGTCGACAGGAAATCATACTGCACAAAAGTCTGTAAATTTCATAATTATTCGCTGTTTCTTCTTCGTTACCTCAAATGCCTCCATCTTGATTATCAGCCCATGTATTAATCCATACCCACGTGTTTCCTGCATTACCAAAACTATAAAAGACAAATTCTCGTCAAAAGTTTTAAATCAGCATACAATTGTTTATAAAAAAAAAGGCAGAGTAAAGATCAACCTTGATCCGCCCTCGTACTTTTGGTTGAAACGTGTATCATACACGTTTCTCCAGTGTGTGGCTGAACGTTTGACACATGTTTCACCAGTGTGCGGCTGAACGTTTGACACATGTTTCACCAGTGTGCGGCCGGCCTTCGGGTCACCCTGACCCGATACACGTTTCATATTATTTGAAATGCATAGGAATGTGCTTGAGTTACTTAGCAGCTTCATGATTTACTTATAGCAAAAGGATCGATCACACCCTTCCCTTTTACATTGAAACAACTGGCTTAACCCCTTAAATGGACTCGCCGCATATGTGCGGTCTGGCACCTGCCTTCTCTCAATGGACTCACCGCACACATGCGTTCCAAAGTTCCCAGTTAAGGGGTTAAATGTGCTACCCATTCATCTGCAGTTATACTGCCCTGTTCTGTCTCCCTTTTTCTTCTGCCCAATTTGGAATTGATCCACTTTGTCTCCAAGTACTTCTGCAAGGCGAATTATGCGTTTTCCAGCCTAAAGGATCTCAGGGCTCCTCTCATCTTTTGTCGGAGTTTGTGTCCCCCCATGAAGGGCCCAAATCTCATGTAGGGAATTTCTAGTCTTAAGAGAGTGGGTAGGTTCATTTGAGGGTCTGTTAGTATTCCCTCTTGGACCATATACTTCCTTTATAAATTCTTGGATATGGAATAGGATTTCATCCACTTGTCCGTCTTCCATTTTATCAGATAGCCTTTCACACTTGTTTATGAACTTATCTCCTCCCTTGTGCCTTCTAACCCACTCCTTTTTTTGCCTACTCCAAGTGAGTCTAATTACTTTTTTGATATGTTCCCCAGAATCTGCAACAATCCGCGGGAGAGCAATTCTCAAGCCACATAACCGACCAAGGTCACAGCCGGAGCTATTTTTAGAACGAGATGCAACTCAATGCTGCGGACGTGCATGTAAAATACACTATTATCGCAATCGGGTCATAGTGACCAGAGCATAACAGAACAAATATTTCAGTAATGCTTCGTGGAAATAAATTTGTATTTGAGGTCGTAGATATTGGGTTGGAAAAAAAGTCTTGCAACACTCTGCGCAAGTTTGTCAAAATTTTCTAACTTTATTGAAATGCAATTTCAGTCTACAATGTAATGACCATTGTTGTCTATGACATGTTCCCAACGCACGGGTAACTGCTCGATGCCCTTTGCCCAGAACTCTGGCGATTGCGAAGCGAAGAAACGGCCGACATCATTTTCGAGCTGTGCTCGATCGTCGAAGGCCTCGTCCCGCAGGTGATTCTTGAGGGCCCGGAACAAGTGATAGTCGGAAGGGGCCAAGTCCGGAGAATACGCTGGATGGGGTAAAACTTCCCAGCCCAGTTCCGAAATTGTCTGGCGAGTCATCTTCGCAACATGTGGACGAGCGTTGTCATGCAGAAGGAGAACTTTGTCGCGTTTGGGACGCTCTTTTTGAATGACGCCAGCCAACTTCTGAAGTTGAGCAACGTAGACGACGGCAGTCACGGTTGTACCGGTTGGCAGGCGCTCATAGACATTCCTTCTGAATCCCATCAACAGCAGAGAAGAACCTTCTTCTCGTGGAACCCTGGTTTCGGTTCGTGTGGCGGCAATTCTCCTCGTGGAAGCCACTGACTCTTGCGAGTATGGTCGACGTAGAGGACCCAGCTCTCATCTCCAGTAACGATTTCCTTCAGAAGGTCCTTTCTGTGCGGACGAAGGAGCAGTGATTCGCAGACACTGACACGGCTTGCTTTGTCAGAGTCGCCGAGCCGATGAGGGACCCATGTCGAGTAAACCTTCCGATAGCCGAGGTCGTTCAGATGGTTGCCGATGGCCATATGGGTGACTCCAAGTGTAGTCGCCGATTCGCGAGTGGTGGCGTTCGGCTTCGCGTTGAGGGCGTTCCGCAGGGCTTCGTCATCGACTGTAGATGGACGTCCTGAGCGTGGTCGATCTCCGAAGGTCGTGTCGCCAGATTCCAAGCGTTTCAACCATCAAGACACCGTGGAATAGTGGACGACGTTGCCCTTGAATGCAGCGCAGATGTTGTCCGCGGCGGCTCTCGCAGAGTGTCCTTGGAGGAACTCGTAGTAGACGATGGGGCGAAGAGTTGCTCGTTCGATCGGAGCCATGGCTGCCAACTGATGGCAGAAGCCGCCTTATATACCCCGAGGGCAGAAGCTTCGAGAACATTCCAGCATATACAAATGCAAAGCCCCGCCCGTCATTCCTTTGAAAATTTTTATAAATAGTTTTAGAAAGTGTTGCAAGACTTTCTTTCCAACCCAATATATTCGAGAAGTTAGGAAATGTCAAATTTATAAGGTTTTTTGATAGCATATATGGAAGTTACCTGAAGGTGAGTGAGCATTTCAGGTCATATAGGCCCGAACAGAATAGGAAGGTAAATGAAACCGCCTAGAAGTCAACCAGGTAAGTCATTTCCAGTCAGGTCAAGCTTTCTGACGTCACCCTTGGAAAATCATTCGTCAGAATAAAAAAGGTTAAGTGTTGTTGACTGAAAATATTTCTATACCACAATTCAGCAAATGGACCATGGTGAACGAAACCCAGAAAGAACTTAAACGAAAAACGTAACACGACGGCCATTGACAAGAAACGTCGGAGACAAAACCTCGAATGTTGCAGAAGGTAGAAAAGACCAAAAACGTACGAAAGAATACACTCTGACCTAGACTGTTCCCCTAGACCATTTCTCCCTTTTCAGCGTCAATGTCTGCTTCCAATGAATCCGGAGATTCCACTAATCGCAATATGTCTGCAGGAGAATAAAGACGCTCATCTGATGGAAACAAAAACGAGGACTTCTCTTTTTTAATGCGCTTATTGTTGCCTTGGCCGGCATGGAGATACCTGACCTCAAAAAAACCCAAGACGTCGAAAGTTCCATCACCTGTTTGTCTCTGAAGTTCGTGATGTTGCAGTTATACGCAACGAAACCATGCGCATCTTTCTTACAGCTTCCTTGACACGCGATTTGAAATCGCGTGTCAAGGAAGAAATTCAGACAGATGAAGAAATTCGCCGATTACATGCCACAGTTTGTTCCGATTCCCCTCTTCGTGATTTTTCCAAGTCAATACAGGAATGTGCTGACCATGACAATCTAAAGAATGTGTCAAGGAAGAAATTCAGACAGATGAAGAAATTCGCCGATTACATGCCACAGTTTGTTCCGATTCCCCTCTTCGTGATTTTTCCAAGTCAATACAGGTATGTGCTGACCATGACAATCTAAAGAAAGCTGGCAACATCCGCGAGAATTTTCACATTGTTCAGGATGTGCTTGGTAAAACAGCTGGCGAAAACTATGGGTCGAATTCTGATAAGCAAGCTTCATACTGCAGATGTAGAGCGTTTCATTCCAATGTACAAGATTATAACAGAGTCGATCAAATTTATCTCCAACTACGCTACAAGGCAACTATTACGCCATAATGTCTGTACTCACAATATGATGTTCACCCAGCTGTTAGACTATGGCTTTCGAAAGCAAGTCGAGACGGGTAACCTACCAACAGAAATGGCTTAGGGGTGCCTTCGAGGTGGTCACAGCTGGGCAACATAATACAGCTGCAGACTTTGAATGAGACACTTCTCCCTTTATGCAGGTTCAGTTATCGTACAATTTACAAAAATAGTAACGTCGGCGTGTGCCAGGGGCCTAATATAAGAATGTGCGCTGTGATAAAATCTTGTTATTTTAGCCACTGTCGGCAGGTAATTCTCATTTCTACTTTTGTCTAACAGCCCAAGAAGACAGTGAAAAGATTTGACGCAGAAAGAGGTTAACAAAGAATTCCCAACATTGTCATCCAGCACTACAAACACACGGACGGCGTAGACCTGCTCAACATTCTACTGGGGCACACGTTCGAAGACATGTTATTTTCACCCCTTCTACCATCTCCTCGACATGATCCTGGTCAACGTGTGGTTGATGTCCAAAAGAATGCTTAGAGGCGACACGAGCATCACTACGTTTCGGGTAGAAGGGGCTAAGAGTCTGTGAAAGATGGGCAAGCGAAGGAATTCCAAGAGTGGCTGCCCTTAAAATGAAGCTGAAAATCAACTACTCGCAAAGAGATGACCCGCGGCCCCAAGTGACACGCACATCTTGCATCTTTGGCAGGTGTCCCAGACCAACGACCTGTTTCGTCAAGATGCTAAAGGCCTCAGTTTCATTCGTGGCGAAAAGCGTAGGGTCTCGCTTTTCCTCAATGGGAAGAGTTGTCTCACATTACAGTAAAACCTCGATTATCCGGGCTAATGACCGGGAGACCTTCGCCGGATAATCGAAAACCACGGATAATCCAGAATTCGAAAAAAAAAACGATGTAATGCTATGGTATATTAACTAAAATGCGATTTATTCATAAAATACTAATCCTACCTTTGCTGGTATTGCTTTAATAGTCTGTTTTGTTGAAAAAATCGGTCAGAAGACGCTGTTTCACGTTCCTACACCGCTTCAACTTTATCGACGTGCGTATCTTGCGTAGCATTAAAATATCACTGAAATTCGAGTCACTTTCTCGTTCTAGAAACTCCAATAATGTTTCTGCGCACGTGAGAGCTTCTGCCAGTGAAACACTTTTATCTGGCATCTTTTCTGCCGAAGGACCATCGTCGGAGTCGG
>CAJPEV010003102.1:0-17806 GCA_905338385.1 Darwinula stevensoni | reverse complement strand
AACCTACCAACAGAAATGGCTTAGGGGTGCCTTCGAGGTGGTCACAGCTGGGCAACATAATACAGCTGCAGACTTTGAATGAGACACTTCTCCCTTTATGCAGGTTCAGTTATCGTACAATTTACAAAAATAGTAACGTCGGCGTGTGCCAGGGGCCTAATATAAGAATGTGCGCTATGATAAAATCTTGTTATTTTAGCCACTGTCGGCAGGTAATTCTCATTTCTAGTTTTGTCTAACAGCCCAAGAAGACAGTGAAAAGATTTGACGTAGAAAGAGGTTAACAAAGAATTCCCAACATTGTCATCCAGCACTACAAACACACGGATGGCGTAGACCTGCTCAACATTCTACTGGGGCACACGTTCGAAGACATGTTATTTTCACCCCTTCTACCATCTCCTCGACATGACCCTGGTCAACGTGTGGTTGATGTCCAAAAGAATGCTTAGAGGCGACACGAGCATCACTACGTTTCGGGTAGAAGTGGCTAAGAGTCTGTGAAAGATGGGCAAGCGAAGGAATTCCAAGAGAGGCTGCCCTTAAAATGAAGCTGAAAATCAACTACTCGCAAAGAGATGACCCGCGGCCCCAAGTGACACGCACATCTTGCATCTTTGGCAGGTGTCCCAGACCAACGACCTGTTTCGTCAAGATGCTAAAGGCCTCAGTTTCATTCGTGGCGAAAAGCGTAGGGTCTCGCTTTTCCTCAATGGGAAGAGTTGTCTCACATTATTCCAAAAATTAACGCTAGCACGTATACGTCCTAACGTTAACTTTTAGCGGAATTCGGTGGCCACATTACGATGGCCACCTCTTATTTATATTGCATCCAATTGTGAGTCTAGTTATTTTCTGACCACGTTTTGCTTTACCAGCGAATATATCCATAACAATTAGTTGTTAGCGTCATGTTACGTTTCCTGTTTACTAACATACTAGCGAGTTTACTTGCCCTTCGTCGGGTCAAAATATTCGCTAATATTCCATATTACTATTCGTTTCTTGTCACAACTTTAAACAGATTCTTCTATGCATAACTGTGATGCTCCGATTTCTGCATCCTATGAAATTGGCCCCATAAACCCTTTCCCTGGCGTCCACTCGAACTCGAGTGGAGATCATCGAAACGTTCGGAAATCCCTGCCAGGGAAAGGATTAACCCATCACACTACTTCATATTTGCAAAAAAATTTCCAATGTCCTCTGAAGTCGACATTTCACGAAATGCATAATTGCAAACATTTAATTTTAAATGCTAATTGTCGTGCTCTTTCCTACTCCTGACTCATTCCTAACCCCTTAACCCCAAATTCATCTGCCTCTTTGACAAGCGAAATGGGACCCTACGTAATGGCTAATAGGAACATGGAAATAAATACAATAGCCTTTCTCAGGAATTCAGCCCAAGACCACTTGCAAGGTCCTGGACCTTGCCCTGTCTCAACGCGTAGTAAGAGAGAACTTTATGCTACATGCTGCCTCCTCTACTTCCAGATGGGTGGCAAAGGCCCTTTGTCCCTTGGACTAAGGGGAAGATGAATACTGTACAATAAATAAAACTTTCTCCCAAGGATTCAGTCCAGACCACTTCTAAGGTCCTGGACCTTATCCTGGCTCAATGTGCAACCTGGCACTACCCCTCGCCAGGTCTCCCTTGGTAGCTTGAACCTCAACAAAATCCTGTGTCTTCATACCCTGACCACCACTTGTAGGCATGTCGTCGACTCATCCTGAAGCAAAGGAAAGGCTTCCTTTCCATTTGTCTACAGTGCATCCCCTAACAGCAGACATTTCCAAAGCGTCTGTTTACTGCCATTGTGATAATGGACAACAAATGCACAAATACTCAACGAGAATTAAATGGTGTGTTTATTCTCTAGTCCTTTCCATGCCTTAAAAGTAAGAAAGAATGTATGGAATGGAAACCCAAAATGGTTTCCCATTCATGGCAAAAAGAAATACTTCTGAATGTATTATGCACAGGTATCAAAAGTACTGAAGGTCCAATCTCTGTGAGAGATAATAAATACATATAGGAGACAGTGATGAAATGAAGTTGAATCCAAACTGATTTATTCTCATGTTAAAAAGGAAATAATTTTGAAATATTTTATTGGAAGATTAATATCAGCAGAGCACTGAATTAGGCAAAATGCCAACAAAGGGAATAAAAGCCTCTGTCACCATTATAAATGACAGTGCACACTAGCAGTTAGTGTCTATCAACAAGCACCAGTAGGAATACAAAAAAGTACTACCAATCAATGGTGGGAATATAAAAAAATTACAGGAAAAACTTTTAAATTGGAATATACTGGCTACTCAAAAAGTTGGAAAGTCCCAAATTATAGGTGAAAGAAACTAGTTTGATGATTCTTTGATTCTTCTCACAGCCTTTTAATACTCTCGCTGATATTAATCTACACAGGTTGTTCATTTATTCCTCTGAATGCATCACCTTGACTCGTCATCTCCAAACTTCTGCCTGCATCTTCCAAATCTGTTTCTGCAACAATGAAGAAGTAAAGCACCATCAAGCAAATAGCCCCCAAATAAAAACTATGAGGAAGTGCAAGAGACATCCAAGCAGCTTTACTTTAGTACATTAAGTTGGTTCTAATGCCAGCAAAAGGGGTGTGGGTATTTGTAAACATTGTTCCCAATTTCATCAATACCTCTATCTTTTGAAAGGCTTTTTCACTACTAAGCTTTCATGCTATAGTTCATATATTTATTTAACCATGTTTTAAACTTATCTCTCTATTTTTGTTTTCTAAAAAAATATGACATGTAATGATAAGTTCATGGCCTGTCATTCAAGAGAAACCCTTTTAGTCTTGGTCTGGTTGATTGAAAAATGGTTGTCAGGTACAGAATCTTTTCTTACTGTAAACTACTGTAAGATCTGTCTCCATGGTTTCAACTGTCCTACATGATTGAGACTCACTTTTTCATGCCCACATAAAAGGACCAAGCTGAGAACCTACAGCTATATCTGCATTCATCATCCTGATGAATTCCCTCAAGCAGTGACAAGCATCAGTATTCTCTTCATGAAAATCTAGTGATGAACCTTGTATGGGGTGTCTCAAAATAAAATTTATGCTGAGAATTAATATTTCTTGTATGATATTAAATTCAAATGAAATATTTTGTGGCAGTTAAAATGAGATGAGATTAAGCTTTCGATTGCTGTAGATCACATGAAAATCAATGAACTCAGAGATGAGATATGGGAGGACAAAGTCTGAAGTTTCATTCTGTGAATTTCAGCAGCATTGAAACCCTTGACCACAGAAAACTGATTACACCTCGCTGTTCAATTTTGGTGCATGTCTCCAGTGGTACCACCATATTTAAATCTCCCATGTGCCTATCCTCTTGGCAAATGATAAAATCAATGCATGCTATCACTGACCTACCCTCAAAAAGCATTTTGTTGATAAGAGATAGAAATGTGAGAAAAAAATGATTGGCCATTACTTTTTGCATCCACCCTTGTAGTACCTAATGGAGGCTGCTTTAGGTGTTACCTGGAAATCAGGATCGCCACCTAAGGAATTATTTAAGGAATATGAAGATCATCCACAGATGCTGAACTTCATAGTTTACTCAATCTACGTCTCTTCTACCAAGGCCTACATTTTAAGCAACACACAAAGAGTACCTCAAGACCATCAGTCCTTTTTTGCTTGCATCCTCCTCTATCCAAGATTTCCTCACCAACTGCACTTTATTCATCCATTCCCCTCCTTCAGAAGTTCCCACACCAATCTGGAAGATAAAATAACCACATGGGTTGTGTTGAACTGGCAAAGACATAGACTCATAACCAGTAGCTCATCCAGAAAAAGGAACCTGCCTGATCAATTGATGAGCCAACCTTTCCTTGAAATTCACCATTCTTGTTTCCAAGTTTCTTAACCTATTGGCATTATTGAGCATTAAATTTGCACCAGATTATGATATTTTAAATTAAAAATTTAGCATTCTGGATTGATCATTTCAGGGGTTTTTTTTATGCAGTACAATATATGCAATTTTATAATAAAAAATTTTCTCACTTCACCAGCAGTGATGTTAATGTGGTTGGGTTGTCAATCACCAGTCAACGGCTAATAACAATTTCACAGAACAATCCAATTATTCTGGATGCAACAGAAGGGGCCACTTGTGAAATAAATACTCAAGCAGCCACTGAAAAAAAGAGAACTGCAGGCTGAGGAATGAGACATGCTTCTTTGCACAAAATCAGGAAATAGGGTGGGATATAAGAAGCATGGACAGAATTATATTTGGCACATCTCTGGAATAGAAAAGGCGTGAAGATTATTTGTACATGCAAAGTCCCATGAAGACTCTGAAATGCTAAGTGAATGGAAGAACCTGATATGGAGAACTTCCATGAATCCATGCATAATTCAGGCTGCTGACTACTGGTTCCCCAGTCAAGAGCACCAAACGTCAGAAGGACATTTTCTGAAAGTGCCTTGAGGTCAAAGGTCATGGAGGCTCCAAAATCAAAAAAACTATTTATAAAAATTTTCAAAGGAATGATGGGCGGGGCTTTGCATTTGTATATGCTGGAATGTTCTCGAAGCTTCTGCCCTCGGGGTATATAAGGCGGCTTCTGCCATCAGTTGGCAGCCATNTTGCGCAGAATGTTGCAAGACTTTCTTTCCAACCCAATACTTACAGGCAAAATTAAACAAATGCCATTCCTGTAGACAAGTGAACAGATTTTTGCTTGTTTAGCATAACAAATCACACTTGGATGAGCTCCACATGCATTAAACTTGCTGAGATGTCCAGAGACCACAACCGTTCACAATTCTGAGATAGTCAAGAAGCTCATGATTGAGTTTGTTAAAATTCATGACACCTTGCCTAAAACCTGGTGTTTGCTCTGCTTGACCCTGGCCAATGGCAAACCTAAAGTTAACCCTTAGGGTCTGAGTATTTTGGATAAGTCAGCACTGTCATCTAAGTTTTATCCATCCTTTGTCATGAGGCCAACATGAGATAACTCAGGCGTGAACCCCAAACAGTTAAGGAAAATCAACATATTCTGAGCTCATATTCCCTGGATGATTGCTAATTTGCATTGAATTCTTGGAAGTAACAGATTCCATGCACTAAATTTAATAAAAGAAATTAAATGAAGACTATATGTGTGACACATGGTAATACAGGGTGATCAAGAAGTCACTATGCAGTAAAGGTCATGATATGATGTAGGAAGTCTCATTGCAGATGGGATGTGCAGACAATAAATGATGTGCATCATGGATGGTGCTAATATTTGATGAAGTATTGGGTGTGATTTCTGTCTTTGATGTTGCAGTAAAGGTCATGATATGATGTAGGAAGTCTCATTGCAGATGGGATGTGCAGACAATAAATGATGTGCATCATGGATGGTGCTAATATTTGATTAAGTATTGGGTGTGATTTCTGTCTTTGATGATGTGATACATGTGATATGCAGAACAGTACTACATAATGCCACAAAATTAATTCTACTGTACATTGACTTTTTAATCACCCTGTATTTAAAAAATTCATAACAGCTCATCATAGCATATCAGATGAGGGAATGGAGATAGAAGAAAATCCCAAAATGTCTCCCACATTCTCCTGCCCCATATCTTATTTTAGACTAATTTTAATTTTCTACATTAATTGAAGTAAGAGAGGCTCATAAGCATCAACATAAGCATCTCAGAACAAGACCATCTGATAAGAAGAGAGACCAATGTTGAATTTTACTGATTCTGATATTGGCTGATATGTGATACAATATTGGCCAATATTTCAGCATAAACAAAACCATATTGAAGATTCAACAGGACAGCTTGAATTTATTTCAAATTCTCCTTGAACTCACAATAAAGTTAGGCTGCAAAGAACAGGCCAAATGCAAGCGTTAGATCGAAGGCCTGCCACTATGTGCCAGACCAGGACCATAATCAGAGCAAAGAAACTTGCAATTCCTCACCTCTCGAATGCTGCCATATTGGCTATATCACACGTCTTAGGGTTTTTGTATGGATGCAGAAAATATAGTCCTAATCGTATTTCCTTTTACTGTAAAGATAAAAAAGAACTCTACTTCTGATATCAGCAAAAACCAGGTTAGAAAGAGCTGATGTGAATACTCACCGATATGCCCATGTTGGCCTATTTATATGAGCAACCAATATATCGATCGATCTCTGCTGGTAAGGCATTCATCTGGATAAAACAAAACTACTAATCATATTAAGATAATTGAAATGATATTTGAAAAAAAGAATTAACCCTTTACAGACCAATTTCTTTGATCCTCTCTGAATTGTCAGAGTATATTGACACAGGACCTCAAAGGAATAAGATGGCAGGATCACTTAAAATAATTTGCATGGGACCCAACATTGAACAGAACACACAAGTGTAATGAACTTCATGACTCCAATTGAAATATTTCAGCAAGTACATTTAAAAAAATGTTGATTGTTGTGATTCCAAATGGAGTCACTGGTCCAGAAAGGGTGAAATGTATTTCATTTTTCTTGTAGACATGCTAATGCTCAACTGAGTGCAGAACAATCAAAACTGTGCAATGCCTCTTATTAGACTAGAGTGTGGCTTTTGATACTGTTACTCATCAAGCTTTGGTAGACCATCTCAAGCGTCTCAAAACCCCATACTAGGTCCAATGCTGGTTCTGTGACTTTCCAAGAGAAAGAACCCACTAGGTCATGATGCAGGGAATCACTTCAAGTCCATTCTGTCTCTCAAGGGGTATACCTCAAGGAGCCATATCTTCCCCATCGCTGTTCACCATCTACACAGACAATTTAATAACAAATTGGGGGGAATTATGCAGACCTGGTAAAGTATGCAGACAATACCTCCTTATTGCAATCCATTTCCAAGTCCAGCAGACTTGAAGGACTACAGGACAAATTTAAGCAAAATCACTGAATGTTTGAAAGACAATACCCTGCCTTAACTCCTCAAAGCATTGAAATTGTTTTTGACTTCTCTTCTAAGGACAAGCACATCACCACCACCTTTCCAAAGCCACTAGTGAATGGTGAAACAGTCCCTGAAGTCTAGCATGGGGAATTACTTGGTCCTTGGAAATCTTTATTGTTTAAGTTTGACCATATTATCCACCACAGCCAGAAGAAAGCAAACTGATGTATTTTTACTCTCTACCATCTGAAATGATGTGGTGTCCCCTCTGAAGTTCTCAAAATGTACTACAGTGCTTCCATTTTGTCTGGTGTAAACTATGCAAGTGAACTTTAACTAATTGGAAATTAAAAAATTGTAAGGAAGTAATAATGAATAAGGAAGAAAGCTTCAGTAACAATAGAAGAACTGGAACCTTTAAATGAGAGGACAGAACAGCATAGCTCTACAATTTCTCCAGCAACTTTACAGGTCCAACTCCAAATTTCTACCACTACTCAGAGTAGCAATAACAGGCTTCACCTCTCTAGCAAAAAAATGCCACTCAACAAGATACCAATGATTGTTTATCCCTTCTGCAACAAGAATGTTTAATAACATCAAAGGTTCAAAGGATCTAACATGATATGATGTTTCTTCATTTCCAAGCAAAAATCTATCTGACATCCCTTCCCACTTCCTTTTCCATCTTCTTTACCAAACATCATTTGTTGCTATGTAGCATATTATGGAAATAAAATGTCCATTCAATCAATCAACAACTGGAGCAGGCCGAAGCCAGTTGCAAGAGAGAGGCACAAATTTGACAATTTCTTTTGAAGCTTTTATGTATATTCATTGCCAAAAAAAAGCACGACCAAGAAAGAGTTGAGCAATCTTGATGAAATTTGGTGCATTAGCACCAATACTTGTGAATATACTTGTTCATTTTGCATTACCTTTGTTACACCTCATGTGTGCTTTATATCTACATGGATAAAATTAACATTTGAACACCCATAGACATGTCTTTGAAGGACAATTAATATATCTTGGCAGTTGGAATTTTTTAGGTTTCTATAATACAAATATGAGGTGCAGTCAGAAAGACCAGGAGCCCATAAAGTGGCTGTTTGCTGATAATATCAAGACCACTCAGTGGTTGTTGTTGTCTTAAGGCATTTGTACTTTGATCTCAGTCATTTAGTAGCTGCGATGGTGATAAAATGATTCTGGTAATTTGTTTCTGAAGTGCCTTTTTTTCTAGACTGAATTAAAATATTAATTGCACACTCAAAGAGCAAAGAAGCGCAGTGAAGTCTCTCATGGCACACAGAGAAAGAGCTGAGGACATGGAGAATGAGGCTGTGAACATTCATTGACTAAGAGTAGTAAACAGGGACTCCTGCCTTGCCAATAATACTGTCCACAAGTGGGTGCAGGAGTTCACATGTGGAAGAGTTTCCACCAAAGATGAGCCCTGTTCTGGAAGGCAGAGAACTTATTCTAACTGAATAAGTTAGTAACTTGAATGTTTTGGTTGGAACTAAGTTCCAACCAAAACATTCAACATGTGGAAGATCTGGTGATGTCAGACTGACACTGGTCCATTGATGATCTCACAGGATAACTAGGACTCTCACATGGAATCACTGCAGAGATTCTCTCTGATGAGCCAAACATGAGCAAAGGGATTGTAAATTGGGTGCCCTGCATGCTTTCCAAGGGAATGAGACAAAGCCATCTGGACATTTTTCCTGCCAAGGTGACACCAAATGCAGCTTACACAGTGGATTTCATGGACCATGTGATCACTATGGATGAAACATGGATCCCCCTCTTTTCAATCCTTAGACCACAATCCAAACAATGGAAGCACACAGATTCCCCACCACCCACTAAGTTTTGACAAGTTGCTTCAAATGATAAAATTCTGCACACCATGTTCTGGGACAACAAGGTTTGCTTTTGGTTCATGCTGTTCCCAAGGGCAAAACATCATTGGTGAGTATTACTTATATCAACAAGATACTGCCCTTATGCCAACAGTGAACTAGTTGCACCTTGAACTGATCAATGGAAGTTTCACCTTGCACCAGGACAATGCACCACCATACACTGCCTGTATTGTGACATAGTTCTTGGCTGAAAAGGGAACTAAACTCTAACCCAACTCTCCCTATTTGCCAGATCTCACTCTGAGTGACTTGGCAATTTGTCAACCTCATGCATTCATTGAATAGAAAGAAATATCCTTCAAGACTAGCCCTGGCTCTGCAATCAACCAGTGATTGATACATGCACCTAAATATGACTTAGCCAGGTGCTAACAAGACTGGTTAAACTGGTGGCAACTATGTTTAGAGAGAGAAAAAAATTACATTGAGAAGTGAGAAAAGTGGCTTTGCAAAACTTCAGGAGTTAGTGTGTAAGGGTAGGGACTTTCTGACCACATCTCACATATACTGTTACATATTTTTTTAGAAGCAAGGTCCAGGAAAAGTGCAGGATATGGTTCTTTCATTTCATGAGGTGCATTCCATAAATTCTGAAGGGTTCTTTTCCTGGAAAACTTACAAGGCCACATCCATCACCATGAGCTCATATTTGGACAAACCCTCTCAACCCATCACACCCTTTTCCATCTTTGGATAAACTTCTAAAAAGAGGAAGCAAGTTTTGGCTGGGTGGATTGTTCACCATACTGGGAAGTCCCAAAACTCAGAGGGCCTCAATGAAATACCTGCAATTGCAAGTATATGAAGAATCAGAAGTATTCCAGGGCATATTGACATACCACTCACATCTCATCTCAGTTTAGAGTGAACTAGCTGAAGTACTGTACCCGGCCTTGTCCGGGGTAATTCAATATTTCAATATTTCACGTATGACGAATTGAGGAACGTTAGCCTTATGGTTTCCTATAAGTTACTGATCTTGGGTGTTACAAAATGCTCTGGGCTGCCCTGTCTCAGCCTATTGTGAAACACATTTTTAATGAAAATTAGATCAAAAGAATATTACTTACTACCTACTGTAGTGATGCAGCAATGGGATTATCCCAGGGTGCTGTAATGCAGGTGGCTGGGAGGGGAGTGTTGGATGGTATGAGAGGACGAAAAAAAGGCAGGGGACGGCCAGAAATTGAATCCAGCCTCCTGATTGCTGGTCAGGTGTGCTACCACTGCACCACCAAATCCAGGAGTCAGTCACTTCTCTCAATGCCATCCCAGACACTATAGTACCCCGGAAAAGTACCCCAGGAGTGAATATTTTGGATCAAAACATAGCCCT
This sequence comes from Darwinula stevensoni, assembly GCA_905338385.1. Taxonomy (NCBI): domain Eukaryota; kingdom Metazoa; phylum Arthropoda; class Ostracoda; order Podocopida; family Darwinulidae; genus Darwinula; species Darwinula stevensoni. The sequence continues at coordinate 7,570 of CAJPEV010003102.1, read as the reverse complement.
CGACCTTCCCCTGGATGAAAGAGGAGGCCATGCAAAGTTTAGTTGCACTGGCTCCTGCAGGGTCTGAATGCATAAAGAAACAGACAAACTTTCTTCTTTATATATATATAGATGTGCACTGATTTCTTTCTCTGTAAGGAAACAAACCAGATCACACCCCAGCAATTTTATTTCATGAAAATAATGAATGTAGATTTTGAGTGGCATGATACATTCTTGCATTTTTGCACACATAAAAAAATATTAATGCCTTTAAGTATTTTACCAAGAATCACCTTCCTTAACATTATGTTTATAAGTAGGTGTTGGTGTAAGCAGATCCAAGAAACAGGGAATATGCTTCACAAGAAAGGGGACCATGGAATAGATGATTTGATCCAAATTTCCTGAAACCATTGGAGGTGGGGCAAGTCCCACCAGACTCCGAACCGATATCGAATGAAGCATTATGAGGAAAACCAGGTTCATGTGCTTCTGATACAGAATCGTAGCAAGATGCACGCGAAAACACATGATTCCACTAACGTAGCGAAAACCATTTCATGTGGGACAAATTCAACCATAAACCAGTGCGATATGGCAAAGAGTATTTTCCCGAAAACCAAGTGCATATGTCTGAAAAGCTGAATCGTAGAAAGATACACGCGAAAACACCTGATTTGAATCAAATTTCCTGAAACCATTGGAGGTGGGGCAAGTCCCACCATAAACCGATCAGATCTCGAATGAAGCATTATGAGGAAAACCAGAGTCATCTGACTCCGAATCTGAATCCCAGCAAGATGCATGCGAAAACATATGATTCGACTAACTTCGCGAAAACCGTATCAGGTGGGGCAAGTTCCACCATAAACCGATGCAATATGGAAAGGAGCATTTTCCCAGAAGTCAAGTGTATCTGTTTCCGAAGCTGAATCGTAGCAAGATGCACGCGAAATCACATGATTCGACTAACTTAGCGAAAACCGTATCCGATGGGGCAAGTCCCACCATAAACCGATGCGATCTCGAATGAAGCATTATGCTGAAAACCAGGTTCATCTGCAATTTTCTTCAATTTCTGGGAACCATAGCAGGTGTGGCAAGTTCCACCATAAACCCAAACCATTTGGAAAGTGGCATTCTTTTCGAAACCAAGTCCATATGCCTAGATTCGAAATCGTTGCAAGATACACGCGAAAACACATGATATGACAAACGTTCCGAAAACCATAGCAGGTGGGACAAATTCTACCATAAACCGATGCGATATGGAAAGGAGCATTTTCCCGGAAACCAAGTCCATTTGCCTCCGATTCAGAATCGAAGCAAGATACATGAGAAAACACATCATTTGACACATTTTTTCTGAAACCATTGGATGTGGGGCAAGTTCCACCAGACACCGAAACGATCTCGAATGAAGCATTGTGAGGAAAACCAGGTTCATCTGACACCGAATCTGAATCGTAGAAAGATGCACACGAAAATGCATGATTTAATATCTGGGAACCATTCGAGAAAATAAGGCTTTTCTGCTTCTGCTGATACCTATCTGAAAGCCATCCCTGATGGGGCAAATTCCACCTCACACTTAACAGCTGAGAGAGATCCCTTGGGGGTCCTGCTTTTTCTAATCGAACGAAAGTCGGCAACCCTGATTTTCAAGGGAACTCCCTCCATTCGCCAGGTGAGAAGCGTAAGTGATATTTAACGACCGAGGCTCCCCCTTGACCTGATGCACCACCGGGAGGGCGAAAGGCGTCAAAAAAGCCCCATGAGTATATGACACCAATGAGTCATTGCTCTTTTGGAAAGCCATGTGACCAAAGCGGGTGAACATTTCGTAGTGGGTGTTTAATTTGGCGAATAGGTCAGAGGTATAATTAATTGATAACATTGTGGCGGTTATTTTTAGTGTTCGAGGTATATCCTCATGAGTGAGTTATGTTTCCAGTGAATTTATTTTTATCCAGCGTAAATAAGTTAAATTTTGAATTCATTTTCATAAACGTCACTTTGAATGCAATGGCTGCGCCCGGAACGTCAAAGCCACAGAAAAGAAAAGTAGAAGATGAAAACAGAAAGTTTCAAGATGCGTGGACAGAAAAGTATTGCTTCGTGGAAAGCAAGGGTGCTATGATTTGCTTGCATTGTAAACAAACAGTTGCTGTGCCAAAGGAATACAATTTGAGGAGGCATTACGAATCAAGGCATATCAATTTTGAAAATTTTCAAGGTGAGCTCCGTAAGCAGCAAATACGTGGTAGCTTCTTTGATTCGCTCCCTCTGCACAACAAAGAGTTTTCACAAAAGGCATGGAACAGGTACAAATTGCAACCGAGGTGAGTTTCGACATCGCTTCTCTCATCGCAAAATCAGCCAGACCATATACAGATGGAGTTTTGTCAAGGAGTGCATGATCATTGCAAGTCAAAAGCTATGCCCCGAGGCTGTGAACAAATTTGAAGCTCTCAGTCTAAATCAGATGACAATCCAGAGGAGAGTCGTTGATTTGTCTCAAAATTTGACCTCCCAGCTCAAAGAAGTTGGGCATACGTTTCTTTACTTTTCATTAGCGATTGATGAATCCATCTCTCAAATGGTCGTTTTTGTGCGAGGTGTGACAAATGAGTTCAATGTTCATGAGGAACTTTTGGGACTGGCTTCATTGAAAGGCGAAACAAAAGGGATCCAATCTGCTGGAAAGCCTTCTGGAGTGTGTAAACAAGGTTGGTTTGGATTTGTCGAAACTCACTGGTGTCACAACAGATGGGGCTACATACTGGTGCACAGAACGAAATGGTGGCTCTTCTCATAAAGCATCTTGGAAATCGAGAGACAAGCTTGATCCAGTACCATTGCATCATTCACCAACGAAACTTGTGCGGCAAGGCTTTGAGAATGTAATGAGTGTCGTCGTCAAAACCGTCAACTTCATCCGATCTCGAGGATTGAACCACAGGCAATTCAAGACGTTCCTCGAGGAAATTGAGGCTGAATATGGCGATCTCTCTACTACTGTGAAGTCCGTTGGCTTAGTAGAGGAAAAGTTTTGATGAGATTTCTCAAACTCCTGGATGTCAAAGTGTTCCTGATTGAAAAAGGGAAGTCTGTCGATGAGCTCGAAGATAAGCAGTGGTTGTGTGACTTTGCTTTTCTTACCGACCTTACATTCCATTTGAATGAGATGAATGTCAGGCTTCAGGGAAAGGAGCAGCTCATTTCAGACCTTGCAAATCACGTGACTGCTTTTCAAGCAAAACTGAAACTCTTCCATGGACAGCTTCTACAAAATCAACTCTCCCATTTTCCTCACAGCCAAGAAATGTTCCAGCAACACAATAGGGACAGTCGTGATTATGCAGGTCACATTGAGAAACTGCAAGAAGCGTTTGATCTCAGATTTGCTGACTTCAAGAGGGATCGCATTATGTTTCGAACATTTTCCGACCCCTTCTCAATTGCACCTGAGGAAGTAGATCCAGATTTGCAGCTGGAATTAATTGATCTTAAGAAGCGTTTGATCTCAGATTTGCTGACTTCAAGAGGGATCGCATAATGTTTCGAACATTTTCCGACCCCTTCTCAATTGCACCTGAGGAAGTAGATCCAGATTTGCAGCTGGAATTAATTGATCTCCAAAGCAGCGATCCACTTCAATCCAAGTTCAGGGAAGGAAATTTGCTGAATTTCTACAAGTGCCTACCAAAGGACAGGTATCCCAACCTGCGAAATAAAGCTGCCCTCTGTGCAAGCCTTTTCGGAAGTACCTATGTGCAGGCCTTTTCTGTGATGACCTTAAGCAAGACAAAACATCGGAACCGGCTCACAGATGAAAATCTTCAAGCAATCATGCACATATCAACTTCCTCCTTCAAACCGGAAATAGAGAAAATGGTCCTTGAAAAACAATGCCAAATGTCTCATTAATAATAATGAATAAAATCATTGATTGATAAATAAATGGGTATGGCAGACACGATCTTTGGTGGTATCTGCGGCCCTCGAACATGAGCTGAAATCCCAATGTGGCCCTTTATGGGGAAAAGGTTGTGCATCACTGGTCTAAATTGTATCAAGATCGGATGAAGTCATGTTTTGTAGTGTTGATTTCACGTGGAATGACTCAGTTTCCTTTTAGTCATGGAGACGGGGTCTCAGGAGGGACATGACAGTTTACTTTCTTGTTTTCCCATGAATTACCTGGGGATTAGTTTGATTGGGCAGCCTCTTTCGTCGCATACATCGAGTCATGTCAAATACCTTCCATGGCCACTTCTCTATATACCCCCTTACATATAAAATCACTCCGCGCCCGGCAGCCAATGACAGCTCGGAAGCATTGCAGGTCACACTCAAGCACCACGCCGCAAGCTAAATTTCTCTCCATATGAAAGACCTCCTTTTATTATCATCTCAATGACAAGCTTCTGGAGATCGCATCGTGTGTCAATGTATACCGCAAAAAAATGTATCATATTTGCAATTGAATTCCCGGGGGAACACTTATGCAGACTACGCTTTCATTGGCCAACAGGTAAAAAATTAACGCTACCGAATATGAAGCCACAGAAATATAAATGCATGCAGAGCCATTTTATCAGGAAAAGCAGATTTGTCCAAGTGCATAATAAGAGTCAATCCATTTTAATTGCATCTCCTGGTATCTCTTTCTGCACGCTATACACACACACACAGAGGAGAAAAATAAAATCCTCTGGAAAAATAGACCGGTTATTGTGCACCGGTTTATGCACTTATTACGTGTCAAATCCACACGGTGTTAAAAGACGAATTTCCTTAATTTGAATAAAATTTGGCGGGCATAATTTGTATCCATTGGAAGGTGACTCATGGCATTTATTGGGTTCATTTGACTTCTTGTTCCTTAGATATGAAGTCATGAAAATTCAAGCCAAAATTCAAGCAAAAGTGCTACGAGTAAACTTTTAATGAGTAGATCATTAAAATGACTTTTGACGTATTATCAACAGCAACAACTTTGGCCTTTTTTTTAAATTGAATGCTTGCAGGCATTCTTTTTGTGGTGCTCATTATTGTCAGCTATCATCTTGACCAACTTCACATATATGTTTAAGCCATGCCACAAAGACAACTGTTGTTTCCCATTTCCAAGTATTATAATTTATATAACTGTAATGCTTAGATTTATAATTTAATTATATGGATAATTTCCAAGCATTATAATGAAAACTTTCCCCTATATAGGTGCAATGCTACATGCACAGCATTTATGTGCATGAAATAGTACCAAATTTAAAAGTGCTAATTTTTACATAGAATTTCATGAATATAACATCATCCATTCCCATAGTAATATATTCCCATATAAACCATTCCCATAGGATCATGATCAATCATCCCAATCATGAAGTGGAATATATTCTGCTTAATAGATTTCATGCAAACAGCTCTAAGCTACTCACCTGTCCCTTGGGGCAGGTGAGTGAGGCACCTGGTTGATAATGTACTTGCCTCCCATGACTGGGTACACAGGTTTGAACCCAAACAAATCCTGTTTACTTCCAAGTGCAAGCCCCAACATGCTTGGGAAGGAAGCTATTGGCACTCCCATCTAAGGATGTGGGACATTAAAGATCCCCAATGGTGAAGGCCAAACTTCGGGTAGTGTATTCCCAGAATTCCCATGGGCCAAATCGAGTCCTCCCAAGGCTATTTGTGTTTGCTGATGATGGGTGGGTGTAAATGGGAGGATGGGTTATCTGGTGTTCCAGAGTTAGGGGGCAGTCATAGGCCTTTAGCCTCTTGCACCCTGTACTTCATCATATTGTAATTATCTTATCTCCAAAAATTACAAAGTGAAATGTTTTCCAGAGGTAGCCATGTTAACAGATGATAAATGGGTTAAGAAAAGACTTAGTTCCCCTCTAACAAAAACTATTACACTCCAGTCTCCAGTAGTTGTACTGGAGGAATGACTTACTATTGAAAATCATAAGTGGTTTTACTTTGTTCATCAATGGAAATGGCTGGAAAAGAACTAGAAAATGAGGCTAAGATGAACTCTCTAGCTTGATTAGGACAGAAGTTTCAAGGAGGAGACTGAATTCGGGTACGAGAATAAGGCATTGCAGACTCAAATTTTTTTTATCTCATTCCGGGAGAAACATGGATCTAATGAACCCAATATTTGGTGTTGGTTAGCTTCTTACCCTTGTTGATGGGTATACCAAATTTCATCCAATTCAGAAGGGGTCACCGTAAAAATGTTCTCCAAGTGTGTTGATTTGACACTGAATGACCCATAGTAATAATCCTTATATGGATCATATTTTTCACTATGTATGCCCTCATATGTGTGTGTTCATATTTCAATACATGAAAAATATATGAATTTATAAAGTACAGGTAGTTGCATGTAACTACCATATAAGATCTTACCCGCATGAGAGTCTTGGGTGGAATATAATACTTTTCTTGACATAAACAATAATGTTGTCACAAGAACTGAAGAATGGAATGGCCCCTATTAATTTTCAAAATTAAGTATAAAATATTTCTCAAGAAACACCATAAACAACACTCCCTGTCAGCAATACTTTTTCTTGTCCACATAATGAGTGACAACACCCAAAAGTTGGTAAACTGAAGATACAGATCTCTATTACCTATTCACAGCAGGTATCTAGGGTTCATGTGGATGGGGAATAACTTTACTGGACTTGGGAATGATCCACACATGTTCGTTCAAATATATTTGCTTGCAGTATCCAGCCCTGAGAAAATGAAAGGATTCAAATAAATTTCAATAATGAGAGGAAACTTGAGTTTGTCTAAGGCTTTTTTATTGTGAAAGTTGCAAGTAGTGAAAGTCAGTCTGATAGGAATCAATACACTCAAAATATTATAGCACCCGTTCAAGCACCAATAAAAGTTTTTTTCATTAATCATGTGATGAAACTTTTAAATTACAAGTGCCATTTGCTTAACCCTTTTAGTGCCATGCAGCCAATTTGTAGTCTAAAAACGACGATATATCGTTCCTCTGGCACTGAAAGGGTTAATTACCATTATAGCTGCTTTTTGTTTCAAACATCTCCAACTCTTTTGCCGGATCACCCGATATGCCCAAGTAATTCCTTGGTTGAATTTGTGGAATTTTTGGGGTCACAATCTCAGTATAAAAATAAATATTGGATCAGAATACATTCCAGGAATATCCAGTATAATTACAGGCATGCACCAAGTAAGAAAAAAAAACAAAGAAAAATGCCCAAATATGTATGGAAAAATTTCATAGGGAACCTCATAGTGGTCCATATTACATTTTCAAACAGAACCAAGTCTGCAAGGAAATATAGATGAGGTTCATATCACAATGACAAGGAAGCAAGAACCAACCTCAAAGAAAAGGGAGTTGCTATAGGGACATGCCGCAGAATGAAGCCTTCATGTATGTTAGCACATCATCTGCATGACCTTTAATTCTTTGAAAAAAAGGAGTAGCATTAATTCAAGTTGGTGCCTTGTAACACTGTATTAATGAAACATGCCTGGTGTCACACTTGAGGTTGAAGAGAGAATACTGGCCTTCAAATACTTCTCA
>CAJPEV010003101.1:0-34793 GCA_905338385.1 Darwinula stevensoni | reverse complement strand
TAAAGGGGGAGGAGGGGCGCCAGCAGGGTAAAAGGGGAGGGGGGGGGGGGGGCGCCATTGGAACTGTTTGCCCTGGGCGCCAACATCCCCAGAAACGGCCCTGGGAGAAGGCATCAAGCCAAATGTAATGGGGGGGGGGGGTCCTTCCGATTTTGACTCATTTCTTTTTATTATGCTCCAAACATATACGGGAAGATATCGTGTACCCAAACCGTGGTATCAGACAGCAACATCATCTCAGGGGGCATGGAGGCACGATGCAGAAACAAGAATGGATTTCATACCAATAATTTAGGTTATGCAAAATCCACATCCAATGAGTCACATCCGGCGACTCAGCTCAAATTGAATCAGAAGTGCAAAAGAATGACCCACTTTCATCAGCTCATTGAAACCATTTTTATTACCATCGGAACGAAACCCCCTCGCACCATGAAGTCAGATGTGCGAGGGAGAAAAAACCTACATCTGAATGTCTGACAAATGCATCTAGTCAAAAGCCACACACAGGAATGAGTGGACCTAAAACTAACATACAGGAAGAGCCAACTAGGCTCACAGATGATGTCTCCAGCTCCAATAATGAATGGGAGAAAAAGCTTCAGGTTGGTAGTCAGAATTTGTCTTACAAGACAATAAAATAAGCATTAAGCACTTTCACAGTGTGAGCTACTGATCAAAGTCTCTAGTAGAGACAAATTTTTTCATCCAAGGTCAAAATAAATTTTCACAACCTAGAAGAAAGACTGCTGGCAACTCCTTAGATCCTTGACTGATCAAGACCTGCTACTCTTCAAGCTCATGATATTCAACAAAGCACCATTTGAATTGACAGGAAACTATTCATACAAGATGAGAAAACAAAAACCACTTTTGGGTCTCCAACTACTTTCATTACTACTAACTTCTATCATTGATTTTCATTCATGCTTTCACTTTGTACAGCTTCAGATGGCTTTGGAGTTGTTCCTAAGTGGCAAGATTCTGATCTTGGAGACCACATTACTTCGTGCTTGTCAGTCTTTGGCTTCCAGCAAAGGCTGAGAGATCCATAGCTCAACACAACACACTTTTGAAGTACCTCATTCAACTTCCCTCTCTCAAGAGCAATACTTCCCACCATTTTTGGAAAGCAGTTCCTCTTACTCTATGAGCTACAAACACCATTCAGGTAAGTCTTTCTCAAGCAGGTGCATAGTTCCCTTTAGGCGTGTAGAAGATCTGGCCATTCAGGAGCCGACGCCGCAGTTCGGCACCCAGAAGTCGACGCTCCTTCTGTACCTTCTCCAGGACTCCCTTGTTCTCAGCAGCCCGACGAGACAGATACGGAAGAACCTCGTACACAGGGCCGTAGGGGACATACTTATACACTGAGTAGCCAGCTTGGCCTAGGGAAAGAGCATCACATCCTCAGAATGAAGCAACTCTCATAAGTGGCTTAAATTGTGAAATGGAAGTGTAAGTGCAAATGTGAAAATGAATGCAAATCAAAGCCAGAATTATTTGGCATCTTTATCCCTTTCTCATTCATTAATTACCAATTGTAAAAGCAAGTAAAAAGAACGAAAAGTCAAATCCTTGAAGATCTATATGAACTTCATCTGAGTGAGCAACAGTACTCCTAATTGCTCTTCAGCCCTCTTAGGATACCCTGAAGCATAAAACTCACCCAGAGGAAAGCTGACCTGATCACACATGCCATAGAGTTGTCCAAAGCATACTACTCGATCAAGAGGATGGATTCCCAGTTCCAGCATCCTGAACAGAAAGCCATGTAACATAGATGGGAATTTCTAAAGAACTCAGCTCAAGAACCACACATACTTTTGGACAGTGAATCTGACGGAATCCTCATTGTGTGTTGCCACCATAACAGCTACACGTTTCTCATCCTCGGCATCCTTGTACCGCTTGATGCGGTTCAAGCATTCCATCAACACCTCATGATACATGGCCGATGTAGCCTCGTAGGTTGGATTGATTGGGTCATCGTAGCCCAGGGCTGCTGCTCGAGCCCTTTCCTGAATGTTACAAATGTTTTTAAAATAAATACAATGCATAGTTTTCAATAGCATGGAGCATTTAAGAAGATAGTTACCTGTTCCATGTAGGCCCCTCGAACAATTTTGGCCCCAAAGAAAAATCCTTGTCGTTCAGCCTGTTCCAGATCAAATTTGATGTTTTCCAGGGCAGCCTTTAGGTAACACTGATACGTATTGAAGAGGATTGCCTTTGAAAATATAAAAAAATCAATCTTCAGGTAAAATACACATAACATGGATGTAAAAATTCATATTAAAAGAGGGGACTGCTTGTACATGCAACATAAAACAAAGACCAAGGAAAACCATCAGAGATCATACTCGTTCCCGATTATATTCTCGCATCATCTCAATCGTCAGTCGAGAAATAGCTGGTTGGAAGTATGATTGCTCTGCATCAATCATGACCCGTACATCACGTTCAGATGCAAACTGCACAGTGATAATATGTAAAAGGTTGAGGAGTGAATCTATATGAGCTTTGTGAAAGATACTAGAACAGGAAAGAAAAACCTGGCATATGTTGTGAAGCCGTCGCATCATGTTGCGGAACATCTCCTCCTCGTCGTCACTGAGGGCTGAGATGAGTGGCTGCCACCGCCCAGTATGAAGGTTTGGAACTCGAAAAAGCTCTGACAGCAGCACTTCATTATGGATCAGTCCACTCCAAGAAAACAAGTTTATCAGCCTTGAAACAAAATCGATTTCAATGTTAGATCAGGGTGGTGTACAGTGTATTTCTAGAAGAATCCTTTTCCCCACCCCTTCCTGTCATAGGTGAGTTGATCCAGGAACTTCTGGACAGGAGCTGTATGACGGATGTTGGCTTCCTCAAATTTCTCCTCCAGTTCTTCTGGTTTTATAGCTTCCTTAATGATATTTCCCCCATTCTGAACAGGATGGTCACCAATAACCTCACGGAAGTACAGTCTTGCTCGTACTATCACCTCTGATAATTGCAGCTACAACAATAAAACTTGACATCAGTAAGCAAGGCAGAAAGTATACACACAGTACAAGAACGCTGGTTGAGGCCATCAGTTGGAAAAATACAGGGTGGTTAAAAAAACAAAGCTATCATTTTGGTAAGCTGTCAATCTGATTGTAGATTGGAAATTATGATTAAATTTAGTAGGCATATAGGGTGACTCAATTCAGGTTTGTGTGCTGAATTTCAGCTTGCTGGCTCTACAATGATGGGAGATGCTATTATTTTCTGATGACCCACGACAAAACGTGCTCTTGAAAATAACAATATCAACTTCAGGTCTGTATTAATAGAAAACATGATTGCCTGCCACAATAAACTAAGGTAGTTTATAAGCTATGGTAGGCTAAGGTCAACCTACTTCCAATAAATTAATAAATAAAAGCCTAAGCTAGTTTGCCGATTATTAAGTGGAGTTTAATATTCTCTAAAATTTTTAAATCTTTCTTTCCATGAATTTAATGCGAAAGTGCTATGTCAAAAATGCCTAAAATAAGTGATGAAGACTGTGTTCTTATTTAAAAAAAAACTTTCAATTTGAAAAAAGGTAGGAAAATGAAATGAAGGAAATGCATGAACTTCCAAGCAAAAATTGGTCACAGAGTGGGCTTGAATATGTCATCTGAAAAATTGATACAGGTGGCAAAATTTTTAGTTTCAATAAAAAAAAAGATGAACACTTACTTTTTGTGATAAAAAAGTATATTTACCACCAGTCTCGCTTTTTTTTTAAATTTGACCTGAAATTCTGCAAATAAACCCCAATTAAGTCACCCTATATGCCCAATAAATTTAATCAGAATCGCTAGTCTACAATCAGATTGACAACTCACTAAAAATTTTAGTTTTTTCTTTGGACCATCGTGTATCAGTCACCACGACTTTGGAATTGAAGTATGATTTTGGATACCAGAAGAACATTCCAGGCCTGATTATATATATTAATACATACTGGCTCTGAGGGAATTCCTCCAATGAACTGCAACTGATGGCTCCAAGAGAAGCAAGAAGAAAAATATTAACCATGCTTTTCAAACATCACTGAATTCCATGCTATAGGCATCAGTGCAAGAGATGTTCAAGACAGCATAAAAAAGAAAGTCTATGAAAGTCTGATGAGGGTATTTATACCACATGATGACCTGGCCACCTACAATTTGATGACTGCTTACTTTGATTAGTTCAAGAGACATGCCATGTGGATCTACTCCAGCATGGCCCACAGGTGTGAAATACACTCTGGGGTCACCTCAGCAACATTTTCAAGTGGAAGCTATTTACACAGCAGATGTTGAATGTGGAGTCAGGCCCAAGTAGTCCCCTTCAGTTGACAGGTTTTGCAAAAAAAAAAGAGAGAAATATTACAACCTAGGTCTCCTGGTAAAATCCTATGTCCACCTTTTTCCTATGTGGCATTTGATGGTAACTGACTTAGACATTCTTATCAACAATGAAAAGAGAGAATCCCAGCTTCCCAAATGAAACATGGATAAATTGAGGAGCTCTATGGAGAATGGCCTAAGAGCAATTATGCAGTTCACCAATAAAATAAAATGGCACTGGCCCCCTATCATCAGGTGGACCATTGAATAACTACTCCAGAGCATGTGAATGAAATGAAAGGCTATCATGCAACATTCTTGGTTCATTTTGAAAAAAATCACTATAATTCAATAGCATCATAAAATTTCATGAAGTTCTGCCTATGTTTGCTATAAGCAAACACCTTTGAAATATTAAGAAGACAGGAAGAAAGAAACATTTACTTCAGGGTTATTGGCACATACAACCTATATATTGACTGGCATATAAGAAAAGTGTGAGAGGAACAACAACCTTCCTCATCATATTGACCTGCTATGTTCAAAGTGATCCCATTGAAAACTCACATCTCCTGTAATTGTTCTCATTTTCAAGGAAGAACGATATCACTGAACAAATTGCTCAAGCAGCACAAAGTGGTCAAGAACTGAACACTTGCAGTGATAGCAACAATGGGCAGCATAGACATGGTATTGTAACAGGCAAAGAATAAAACTGACAGTCTTGCATCCTGCAGGAGAAGAACCATAGTTTCCCCATCTCCAACATTTGAAGCAACTGTCAGAAAACCTAACCACCTTTTTTTTTTACTTCAAGCATTTTTACAGATCAATTGACATCAGAATTGCCAGTAGATCTGCATTCTCAAGCTGTGTGAATAAAACTTTGTCCAGCACAGAAATGTTGAGTACCAACAGAGAACTTCACAGCAAAATGGATGACAACCACTCAAACAGGCCTAAAAGTAATTCTATGGTACAAATATCCTCATTCAGACATAAAAGCTTTTTGATCACCCCTTGAATATCCAAAACCCCAAGAAAGCATAGTTCTGGAGGAAGTGCACACGTTTCACATTTAAGGCTTTTACAATTTCAAATCTAGCTATGTAGGTGCTATATAGAGAAAATTCCTGCATGAGATAGGCCTAATGGTCTACCCAAGGAGGAGGACCAGATTCCAAGAGGCTTGCAGATGTTTAAGATATTCACGATTTCATTATATATCCCCAGAAAGAGATTTAATGACTGACATTTTCCGTTTTACAGAAACTCAGAGGTTGTCAGAGTTGAATCTTGTTTACATTTTAAGGAAAGCAAACATAACCCAATATTTAAAAAATACAGGCACAATTCAATGGGAATACAGAGCTACCCCTTTCAGTGAATGCTGGCTGAAGCATGCAGACTAATAAGCAAGTTAAAACTTCCCCATGTAGCAAGTGTGGATGACAGATTAAGTGATAAACTTTTTTTTATATTGTATTTGTATGCTTTGATAGGTTTGGCCTTGAGGCAGGATGTGGGACCTACCAGAAGTTGAGGTCTGCCCAGAGCTGTCAGTTTGATGGCAGCAAAGCCTGTGGCTTTCGTGGAATCTGCATGTAGCCATGAGAACAAAAATAACAAAGAAAGCACGTGGATTAATCCCCCAGAACAAGAGGCAGAGAGGTAAACATGGATAGGCCTATAGATTCCCTTGATTCTTTCCACTCATTATGCTCACAAGTGCATTCACACACACACATGGATCATACAACACAGAAATGAATTGAAATACCTCAGGCAGATAAAACCTATTGGTAGAGGGCAAAAGAATTATTCAGGTCTTTATGCAATAGACCTAGCAGAATGGCTCATGTAGTGCCTCATGGCAAGCCCAACAAATTGAATTTTCCATTTTGGAGCCAAAAAAAAAAATAATTAAAAGAAAGAGTTGAAGGAAGAGCATTAGTCCTGTATTACTATAAGATTAAAGGCAACCAGAACTGAAGCTTTCCTTTGCATCAAAGATGGTGGCAATTCATTACAGTAAGGAAGAGCATTGGTAATATTCTCATGATAAGTGAACCAGGGTGATCCTGAGGGCAATATATTAGGAAAGGAAATAAGAAAAAAATATTGAGAAGGTGAAATCATGAGGGGTGGATGAATATAATTTATATCCTCCTGGTTATAAATTATCTTCTAACTCATAGCCTGAAAAACTTCTACCTTTTGACTGGGAAGTGCTAAAAGCTGACAATGACATCAGACTACCACCCAGCACAATTCACGAGGAATATGATGAACTGATGAACATCTTATTTTCAACATATGAGACATGCTCAGTCAAAATATACATAAAAAATAAGAATAAGAATGCTGGAATTCCACATACATTCTTACTCTTAAAAAAGTCAAGGGAAACAAAGCTCAGAATGGAAGAGGATACATAGCATGATCAAATTATGATCAAAGCATGCAGCCAGCAGTATGGGCAAGATCAACTTTGAGTTTCACAAAAGACATCAAGATCATGTGCAATCAAGCATGTAAGAGTAACATTTTTAAAGCATAATCCCAAGTTAAAACAGTGCCCAAACTGCAACACATTCCTAGCGAATACAGAGCTTCAAGAAGGCTTTCTCAGACTCACGAGAGACATTGTCAATGCATTTGAGGAAAATCTCCATGTTCTTCTCACATTGTGCTTCTCCCCTATAAAAGAAGGTTCTTGCTGCTGTCACCTGGTAGCGGCGATCAGCAAATTCTCTATGTACATGGAACCGCTTGATTGCACCTATTACAAAATAAACATCAATATTATAGTTCCTTTTCCTCCAACTGTCCTTTATCAACAAAATGAATATAAACAATATTCTGTCTGATAGAGAAGTGGGTTGATATCTGACATTTTTTTTGGTTTAAGGAAAGATGTCACACACAAAACCTGGACTATGAAGCACTAGGATCTTAAAAATCAAAATAGAGCATGAAATGAATTAGAAAGCTTACGTTCGCTGCCCCCAAAGTTCTTCATGTCTGGAAAAGAGCAATCGCCATGAGACACAAAAATTAGGCACATAGCAAGCATTATACCATCACACAGGAAAAAACAAAATGTTGAAAGGTTTTAGTTTAGGTTAGTTAACAAAGATGCACCTAATCAAAGCTATCAAGTATTCCTACTCATAGGCATGTATCAAAAATAGATCCCGAGGACATAGTAACATGCACATATTGACACTATTGCTTCTTTCCACAATGAGGTGACCATGGCCTTGTTAAACACATTTTTACTTATGTCTATTTTGGCATTTGTGCAAGTGTGTCTGGCTCAGTGCCATCTTGTCAGCAGGATGTGACCTAGATGTACTGTACCTTGCTGGCCCAAGTAATGGGTCACATGTGACAGTCTTTTTTTTTTAAATATACTTCATAAATTGGTGACACATTTACCCATGAACCTACATAGAATTACCACAACAGTGAAAGTGAATATACCTCAGATAATTTCCACAACCTAGGCTGGGGGAAACCATTAAGTAAATTACCCTGTTCATCCCCTATGGTTCAGCTCCCTTTCTTTGATTCATAGAGTCCATGAAATACATTTTAGTAAATGCAAAGTTACAAGTAACAGATTATACTATAGGGTCAGGATTGTATCAATTTCGGCAACAGAGGAATTGGTTACTTTAGCCTGAGAAGTGAATTCATGAAATGAGAAAATCAGCAACAAAACAGCTCCAAAATTCCATACTTTTTCTATATGAAAGGTGAGAAGTAATACACAGTGTGCCAAAAGTAGGTATACAGTTGTATGTATGTATGAACTGTGCGAGAGAAACATGGAAATGACAGGAGAGATTCTGCATTCTCGGTCTTCCAGTATTGTTTGAGTACCCACTTGCGTTGATCAAACGTCAAATTCCCAGCTATCACTGTCTATTAACTACCTGCAAATAAAAATAAAAATAAAATAAACAACTGTATACCTACTTTTGGCACACCTTGTATATTGTAAAATCATAGGGTTCAATAAACAAATCTCTGATGCATTCACACAATGTCTAACGCCATTTCGAAGGAAAGGTCAACTGGGGGCATGAAGCCCCCGAAGAAATGTGATGTCCCCATGCCACAGACCCATGCCTATGAACTGATATCCACTTCTACATCATGTCTCAAAAAAAGTTTGCCACTTTATTCTTTGGAATATCTCCATCTGATATTTGGCAAGACCCATACATTTTTGAACATGCCATTTCAGGTGAATAAGAAAGATACTTGCCAAGGGTAAAATAATTCTACCCAGTGCTTCAAATGCAATAACTTTTCAAAATTAAAGCATCAAAAATCACATTGAACGAGCAATGTACACATTAATTTTTGACTAGTGCATCATGTTGGCATGCTCCAAAATGACAGCCCTAGTAACAAGCGGTCTTAGTAATGGAATTGGTTCAGATGAATATCTTTTATATATCTCTTATTATTATTATAGGCTGGTAGTTTATTTGTATTAAAAAAATACCTCTAACCGAAAACTTCTGCTGGAAAACTGAATTGAAAGTTGAACATTTTAAGCTTGTACTCATAATGTTCACCTTCAGTATGAACCCAAGCTCTTCCTCTTTTTGACTGAGAACCAATTTTTCTATAGCTTTGATATTTTCAGTTTGAGTTGTGTGTGACTACCACTTTGGTTCATTAAGGAATTCCATGAAAAAACCTGGCAACATCTTGTTGAAAAAAAAAAGCTGAAACTGTAATAACTGAAACAATCAGAATTACAGCCTTTCATCGCACAAACTTTTGCTCAAGTGCCTGTCCTCTTCCCTGAATCCCATGACATTATTCGTAATTTTTAATACTGCGATTCATGACATCACAAAAGTAATAATGGAGAGTTTTGCCTTAGGCATACAGGAAATTATAGTAATCAAATGTTAAAAATGCAACCTGATCATGAGTTAACTTTGATAATGCAAGGTAAGAAGTATCGAAAACCAGTTTCCCCACTGGGACTGCCAGCTGTCCATGCTCAGTGATGTTTGAACATGTGGAAGGGATGTCTGGTGGGAAGCATTGAGTAATTGGTTGTTCACTGCTATTTTCGATACTTCAGCTTTGAAAAATTATTGCATTTGAAGAACTGGGAGGACTTATATTGCACTTGGTAGGAATCTTTCTTATTCACCTGAAATATGCCACGTGTAAAAATGCATGAGTCTTCTATGATTTCCATGATTGATGGAGATATTCCAAAAAATGAAGTGGCATAATTTTTTTTGAGACAGTATATAATGCCTATGAAGGCAAAATGCAACAATGAGAAGCAAAGCAATGCCTATAAAGGAGTTCGTGCCACGAGGATCAGTGACACTTACCTTCAATGCCCTTTTCCTGCTCCGCCGCAGAAAGACATCCCCTAGGGGAAGAAAAAAAAAGAATGTAATGCACGATGAGTATTGAGGCCTCTACTTGTTTTTCCAGAACCAGAGAGGTCAGGGGAGAAAAAAAATCCAATCCTTCCAGTTTTTATGGATCTGCCCCTGAAACAACCAATATGTCTCTGATCGCCATCCTTGTCCCAAGGGTATTTCAAAAGTGCCTGACCTCTCATTGAGCAACGAGTCGCTTTAACAAACGCGGACCCCAGAAACGAATACCGCCGACCGGAATAATGCCGGACTGGAATTATGTCGGGAAAAAAAACATTTGGATTAAAGACAAACCTTAACGACGTCCTATACATAATGCCAAACACAAAATCATAATAGCTGGTACAATAAATAACAATTTAGAGAAACGGCTGAAGTAAAGAGTGGAATAACCCGACGAAATAAAAATCGAACTGGAATAAGAAAGAAAATCTCGAAGAGGGGATTAACGTCTTAAAGACGGTCTTGATCCATCAGCGACCTATAGAACGTACTCGAACAGAGTGCTGTTCCTGGACGAATGAAGCAAGAGATAATAATTGTAATACTGGATTCTCTTCTTTCAAACGAATTCAAATGCTTTTGGCCGATATTCACGTTGCGGGCAGAGTACATGATGTAGCCCGTTACTCGGGACGTTCGTCTGATGAAGGTAAAAATTTCTCCCGAACTTGCTAAATGACTGCGTGATTCGTTTAGCCAAAAGAAGAGGAAAACGTTTATGTTGACCTCCCTACTATCATTCCCTTGACATGAAATATACCTTTTAAACTTGACACCTCGAAAAGGAGGGAAAATCCTTTCATGGTGGAATGTGCGGAGAGAAATCTTCACGTAAGAAAGAAAAAGTTTGACAAGCAGACTTTCCTTTTTCTTGAACAATGTAAAACGACTTCTCTCGACAATACTTCCTTGCGGAATTTACAACCGGAGTTACGCGGGAAAGAAGCAAGAAAAAAAGAAGAAACAAATTTAAGATCTAATAAATTACTCCTCTTTGCAATTCCCCCTTCGAGAAACTGAAAACAAAGGAGCGAAAGGCATTAGATCCGATTCCACAACGTCATACATGGGAACATGATTTACAGGGATGAACCGGATCCCATTTATGGAACCAGGGTGGTTTCTGTTTAATCAGCCAGACGAATGACATCCTTGGGGGAGACGGAAATCGGTAAATTTCATTTTCCTGCCTCTCTGACTCCTTTGTTTCAGACTCCACGCCTCCACTTAAAGCCTTCGGGCTACAAAAAGACTCCTGAAATTTATCCCAAGAGTGAATCCAGTTCATACGCGTAGGAATGCCGATAGGTTTTATGGCATATACGATCCACGTGTAACCGGTCGAAACTGTAAACAGCCTTCATATATTGGAGGATCCATCTTGGAAAATACGTCCGCCTCTTTATTTGATGGCGTCCATTTATACAGTATACTTGTTGATCGATTTCCTCCGCGGAGGGGGAGGGAAGCCAGAGCCGTGTTATTGCTGGAAGAGTTGAAAAAGCTCCAAGGACGGCTTCATTTCAGATTCGTATCTATATATCAATCATATTTATGGCATGGGTAACCAGGGCAAGAACATCGTGGAGAAAAGCATATTTACATCCAGAGGACTGTTGCAAGAAGTGCGCAATAAAAACAGAAATAAGAAAGAAAATAAAGGCAGCAAAAGGCATTTTACACTTGGGAAACATGATAAGCAAGTGATCCATGACCTATGGAATCAGAATAAGCTTCAGTTATAACAGTGATGACTTTTTATGGGATGAATTCAACATTGGGAGGGAAAAATAGCCATGAGCTACCTACAAAGTTCAGGTCCAAATATGTTCACATTCATGCCACATGAATAAGCCATATAATCTGTGCTACTTCATAACAAAGCTCAAAGGATAGATTTTAGTAAATAATTTACAGCTTACACTCTTGAATTTTGGGTTCTGGTATGGGGTTGTACTACTTAAAATAAAGTTGTCTCCATTATTTTATTTTTATCCTCACCAATTGCACTGAAAGGGCCAATTTGATAACTTGGTGTTAGGGAATCAGGCACAATTATGCATAAATCTGTCTTTTTATAGTAATTTCCTAAAATATGACATCCACTCACATCATCTCTGCCACCTCTGCTTCTTCACTGGAGAGGTCTTCCTCAGCAGAATAATCCAATATTGACTTGACCCCAAATGACCTCATCCGGTCAATCATGGGTTTTACTTCTTTCGGATTCTCACCAGCCACAAAGTGCCCATAAAAGGATGCTTTCATGACCTTGGCAAAAAGTTTCTTCCCAAGGAGTTTCTGACCCAGTTTCATGAGCTGTCATGTCAAGGGCAGGGTAATTATTCATTACCAAATTCCAAGCACATTAGTTGAATTGAAATGAGTTGGAACAAAAAAAAAACCCATAAGGCCATTCATCACTACCTGAGGATTATGATCCACAAGGTACGATGAGGAGCAAAGTGTGAAGACGAGCCACCCACGGAAGACTTCCCATGTGGTTTTACTCTTAAAAGCTGCTATTGTGTTGGTGAATGAAAGATCCAGTTCATCTCTCTGTATGTGAGATGGAGAATCAGCTCCAGATTTTGCAGTTGTCCCATGTTCCACAGTATCATCCACATTCTCCACTTTCAAATGGGAGGAATGCACATGCCCAATCATACGAACCCTGGGCTGAGTGACACTGGCAGCTGCTGATACTGCCTTCCATTGTTGAGGCACTGAAAGCCCTGGATGGCAGTGAGTGGAATAGAAGATTGAAAGATACTTCCCCTGCTCAGCTGTGATAAGCTGTGTGAGAAATCGGTAACGACTTATTTTCCCAGCCTGGAGGCAGGATTTTGCCATCTCCTCACCTGCAAGTCCAAAATAAACAGTTTTATGGAGGTCTGGAAGAAAGATGACACATGGTTGGCCATGGAAGGTAATTTCAAGTAGGTTAGAAAGGAAGATTGCATGACAAAGGCCAATATGATTTACCACTTTAAAAAAGGACAAGACAGGCCTATCCTTGCCAAGGGTACTCCCTCTGAGATATTCCTTTGGGAACAATGATTTCCGTACAGAATAATTATAGGTTGCTGCTTTGGTCAATTAAATGATAAGTTATTATAGGCTGAGAAAACTATATCAGAAACTTCCATTGTCATTTCCTTGCTTCACCGATGTCTAACTCTGCTAACATAGCAAAACAAAATGGGGATTACTTTGCAAATCAAGAAATTAAGTTCAGTAAGTCATTCAACCTTCTGAGATATCTAGGTATCATCTGGGTTGAACCTATATTTTTCTTCTAGAGGATTGGACAATGCTAGTAAAGCTTATTCTCCACATCAATTCCTTTTCAATAGTCTTACAAAAATAACAATACATTGCATCTTCTTCCAAATTTCTATTAAGGGTCAGACTTAAAGCAATCAAATTCAACATATGCAGTAAACATCAGACTCAATTGGTCAGGAAAATGACTCATAAGGCATGAAAGAAGACAGCGGAGTAAAATCATCCAAAAACATGCATTTTGAAGGAAGGGGACAGAGCGATTGATGATCCTGCAGTGGTGGCTGAACATTTGATTCCTGCTATCAATGACAATGTGGTTCAATATTTGAGAGATTAACTCAAATCTTAAAAACTGATAGTCAATTGACATTGTCTAAAACCTTTATCATAGCACATTGTATGTACTTCATATTTAAAAACACCTAGTTAGAGAGTATAGTAGTAACAGGTTCAAGAACGAATACCAGGCAAATTCGGCCATTCGAAAATCGTCCGCGAGTGACAAACCGGATAAGATAACGGTACATAACCTTTCCTCGACATGCTGCTTCCCCTACCTATTTACGGTTAAAAAGATCAAGTAATGTTTCGATATCCCTTGGAAGCAGTTAACTCATGCGCCTATACGAAGCCCATTTTTACTTCTTAACCCTGGTCAAGTATATAATGCTACAAGTTACCCTAGGCCGACAGAAGTAATGAACTAATGCTAGCTCTTAATGTCAGGCTTATTTTTGCCTACCGTAAAATGCAGACAGAAACGGATGAGATTCGGCTATTCTTTACGGGACTTTCAACATCCAGACGGAATCTCAAGTCAAACTCACTCCCAACCAACGTAACAGCATTGAACGCACTGAAGTTTGGCTCTCATCCCACAACGTGACTTTCATGCAGCACGCCATGGTGAGACCTTGGTAGCTGAGACGTCATTGCTCGTCTTGTGGTTCGTTGCGTTGGACACGGCATGGGCCAGAATCTCACATCTCGAATCAATTCTTCATTTATCAATTACTTCACCTTGACGGTGGAAAATAAATTCAGAAACAATAAATTTGAAGCCCACATATCCTGGGATTTGAAACGGAAAGTTTGGTAACAGCTACTCCGGTCCCTTTCAGACTGCAGGCGACATCTGTTGGCCTAATATCTTCACTCCTACCCCGGTCTAGCTATTCGGTGGTTAGCGTGCTTAGACCTGTGCAGTTGACTGTAACCTTAACTAGGTTCATTAACTTATCACGACGGGCCGAGTGAGCGACTTGTCAGAAGTCATCTGGTATGCAGAGTAACACATAGGGGCTGGGGCCAGGTCTAAGCTTAGGCTCATGCTAGGCATGCATTCTAATCCATAATAATGGAAATTGCATGTCTATTACTAGATGGCCTCTAGGCTATCTAAAGTTAGTAACAGATATGCACTTTAACTATCTGGCTATCTCTAGATTCCATAAACACCCAGGACTTGATGGGACAGAGGGCAGAAAATGGTGGGTGAGACAAAAAAGTTGGAAAAGGGAGATACGATGAGGGTGTTTCTGTCAGTGCCAAGGCAGGTATACCTCATGATAGACAGGTTGCAAGGCTGCTACTCTTGATAGAGTGAATTTCTCACAAGAAAAGCAATTGGCTTTTATCAAGTTAATCATTCATTAATGCCAGTGTTTCCAACAAATGGCAAAGAATTTGTTTCTAATTCTTTTTGTGTTTCCTCTATTTAAACATATTCTGGAAGGGAAATATACATCTCTAATTTTATATTTGAATTGCTCTTGCCAAGCATAATTCTTTGGAATTCATGGTAAACATTTTGCACCTCACCACCTATATTTCACCAATCAATGTCCAAGTTGAGTTGGTTACATTGTTACAAGGTAGTCCTTAGTGTTTACTGTTTCATTTCCTTGAAAATCTCTGGACACACTTTGTTAAAAATTAATTCTGAGTTGAAAGGATCTATGATTTATGTTTGGGCTATACCAAAAAGCTGTACTGTGTGCTGTACCAAAAAGCTTGCTGGGTTGGGTAAAGATCCACTTTTATGACATGTTAGAGGGAGGAGCATACCATTTTTTCCCTTTCCAACCACACTTGTCAAACTGCTCAAAGGTCTTTGAATTTGATGGGGATGGACACCATTAGGGATTGGTATAGATACAATTCCACCAGATGTTGGCGCAGATACCTTTGTCCCCAGAGTGCTTGAATAGGTGAGCAAGGAAAGGTGATAGGCTTCAAGCACAAGACCTCATGATGACAGTAAGAATGCCTTTAGGTCCTGTGGCAATCTTCAATTTTGGTCCACATAGGATTCTATGGACTTGTGACATCACAATTCAAGCAAGTTTTTGCAGCACTTTGTGCTCAGTTGAGAGAGATCAAGAGCTGCTATGATTCAAATGGGTTCTTGGTGCCTTAACCCTTTCAGACTTGGCATCCATTCCAATGGACATTGTGTCTATGGCAATTTCTTAGGATTCTCGTGACTTTGCGCTCCATATAACGCTACAATGGGTGCAATTATGCATGGCTCAGTTCTGTCAGAGGCCTTCTTTAATAACTTGGTACCTTGTTTGGTCTGAGTTTCAGCCCAAAGAGATCACTACTTTCAGGTGATTTTGGTAAAATGTTGCAGGTGATTTCTTTTGCAATGAAGCACCAGTCCATTTGCAATTAACTAGTCATCATATCCATCCTCTTTATTCTTGATGCAGTACACATATTCAGGTAAGTCAATGAGATGGGGAAGGAAAGTAAGTGTTGCTTAACCAGGATTCAGTGATGCAAATACTTTTTGGGGCTTTCTTACCTTCTAGGAAAATCATCTGCTGGGCTCGAAGCTCACTAAACTTGTTCTTCAGACTTTCCTGCGAAAATGTGAGGTAAACATGGCTGGTTGCTTCTTCCATTTCTCCATGTTTGTATATCATCTCTTTTCCCTTATTTACTGAGTTTTTTTTAACCCTTTGAAGTCCATGTATTTCATAACACTATGACCAATGACATATACAGTTCAACAAAGGGATGGCAGGATGGAGGTGAGATGAAAGTTGCAGCAACCAGGATATGAAGCTCAGTGAGGTTACCACAAAGTGCAAGGGGGATGTAGCTACTATATTTCAGTTCAGCCCCATTATACTTATGTCCATGTATAAATTGCATCATTAACACTTTTGAAGTAAGAAGAAACGGAAGGAAAACAATTACCATGGGAAGTGGGAGAGTGTCAGTTACTGTGTTTGGCACCGTGACGTTTTGGCTTAGTACTTGTCATAGGCTTATTTGTGAAGGCAATTGTCATGGACTAGTGGTACCCAATCTTTGCTACAGAGCTATACATATTTTGCTTATTTAAGATTCTGTGACCCCTAAGGAATGATGTTTGACAAGTAAAAATTGAATACAGGTGGGAAAAAATAGCAAGACAAAATTTTAACATTGTTTTCTTGTATGTTGAGCTCGGGTAATACAAACCAAAACCCTGCCAAAAGATTCAAAAGTGGGTTGTGACCTGTAGATTGGGAGCCATTACTCTAGACCTATCATACTTATTAGTTGAACAAGGTTTTATATTCCTAGGTGTAGCCCAAAGGTTTGTACAGACTGGCCTCTGAGGGACAAGGACTCACTGATTCAAAATGAGTATATTGGGTACCCTGGATCAAGGTGAACTTGCTGATCTGAGAATTGAAATTGAAAATGATGCTAGACCCAATGCATCAGGTTCTGAATCTGAGAATGAGGCCATCATGGAAACTGGGGATTCTGATACATCCGAGTCATATTCAGAAGGTCGAAAAGCAAAAGAGAGGTCAAGGAAAGCAGATGTTGAGAAGAAATCAGATTCTACTAGAAGAGAACTAGAAGAAGGAGAAGATGATGGTGATAATGAAGAAGTTCAAGTGCCTGTTGAGATCAATGTCTTTCTTGGAGATGTGCAAGATAAGGTATAAACTTTGTTCCTATGTCTTATATTTTAAGTTTTAGAACTAATCTGTATCATGTATCCCCATGCCTATAGTGCTTTTGGATTTATTTTCTCCCCCTTGACATGAGTTCAATGCTTCTCTGTGAAATAGTGTAGTAGTTTTTCTTTTCCCAGGAAGGAATAAGTTTCATGGGCTTGGGTCATTGATATAGTTTTTTTTATCATTGATTTTTATAACTTCACCCTTACTATGATGGAAACAAGAATATTGCATTTCCCACCTCAGTCATTCATACAGCCTTGATCAATTATTTGAGGAAACAGATGTCATCCAATTTGTATGACACATGATGCCATTCAGAATAGTGTAAGGTAGGGATTTCAATATGAAATCACTGTATGCTATAAGAGACAATTGTGTTTACTATTTGTCTCTCAAGCATCATTGACACCACCAAGAAGGGGGATAGAAGGAGAAAAGACTCCTTGAAAACATTGTGGGCCTATGTGTTATTATATGAATTGTGACATCAGGCCTGTCCTAGGCCTAGGTCTCACATTTATGTTGTGTGCATAAAAATCAAGGTATGACACCAGCCGTAGGCTCTACATAGGCTGACTGAAAATTTTTCTTTTTACAATTATGTTAATATCTAAAACCTGTATTGCTCATTATCTCTTTTGACAGGACTAGTAGCTTAAACGACCCCAATGTAAGCCACAAAATAATTTTTCATGGATAACAGGCAGAAACTCATTTTTCTTTATTTAGCCATTTATTAGGTTTTTATGAATGTGATAAAATCAGATATTCAAGGTGTTGAGCTCTGCTAATGGGTTGCATGTCCATGTCAGTAATACCCAACATGGTCTCCTGTCTGATGTGACACAATATGTTAAAATCCTTTTCATTTTCTTGGGTCTATCTTTCTAGGGGGAAAGAAAGAAATATGAGAACAAAGCAGGGGCCTTCTGTGTTGGGGAAGGTGTTGACCTCTTTGATGAAGAGAAATTGAAGGAGCGTGCTAAAAGATTTGGGGTGGATGAGTCAGAAGTCAAGCACTTTACTCCAGACCATATCTCCAGGTTATATGACAGGTAAGTCAATTTGTTTAGTTCTCCCTGAGAGCCCAATTTAATTTTGTCATAGGTAAGGTGAAATGTATTTAGCATATTTTATTTTTAGCTAGAATTGACATTCAAGTCCATTTATATATTACTGCATATATGTTTGAAGAACTCCTTGTGCTTTTTAGCTCTATGGTAAGAAATTTATCTTGTGTGTGCCTGCTAATCCATATCTTCCAGCTTGGGGATACCTGCTGAGGAGCGGAAGATTGGACGAGAAGATGAAGCAACACAGAAAGGCTTTCATCGTCTTGAGGTCATTCATGTTCGAGGCACAGAGGACATGAGTACACAGGATGTTTTCAACTATTTTCTTGGCTACGGCCCTGCATCAATTGAATGGATAAATGATTACTCATGTGGGTACACCTCATGTTCCCATTTGATGTTTATTTAGTCTTATGCCCAGATCATCTCATGATTCCAACCTTCCATGGGTAGGTAATGTAATCTGGTTGGACAAAATCAGTGCAGCCAGAGCACTTCTGGGAAAAAGCAGAGGTGTGGTGCATTGGACAGTTGAGCAAGTTAAGGAGTCGATCTCAAAGGATGGGGAAGCAGTCATGGTTGTGGACATGAAGGAGTTGTTAGAGGATGGAGACATATGTATGGAAGACATGGATGCTGATAAAAAGGGGAAAGAAAGGAATGAGAAGGAGGAAGAGGAAGAGGAAGGAGAATTGAAGGAAGATGATGATGATAAGTCATCACACTTAAAGGTAATTATTGCATCAATTTTTTCTGTCATTCTCACTTGATGTCATTCCTATTCACAGTGAAGAATTCAAACTCAACCATAGCATCTAGCCATGTAATCCAGTTTATTTCATTGAACAGAATATTAAAAAATTAATTTTCACCCCTTTTTCTCACCCACCAGGATACCAGTTCAATGGACTTAGAGGGGGAAGATTATGGTTTTCCAAAAATATTGGCCAGTGATGTGACTGCTCCAGTTCCCCCAGGACATTGGCATCTTGGTGAATCATGTCGCCAAGCAAAGGCAATACTTATTCGCTTTGCCAACAGTGATGACAAGAAGGCACGTGGTGCTGAACGTCACAGCCAGTATTACATGAAATACGGCAATCCAAATTATGGAGGTAAACGGATATCTTTATGGTTTTCTTTTTGTCAGGTTATAATATCATCTCCAAGGTACAAATTAAGATGTAACTTTAACAGAAAGATTACATGTAATTACTTACTTATATTACAGTCAATAAAGCCAATGTTTGTCATTCTTTGAGTGAGCATACTTGGCAGACCTGCTTAGTTGAATTGTTTTCATAAGCATGTTACTGCATTTCAGGCATGAAGGGGAAGATCAGCTTCTCTCGCAAGAGACGCATGATCCGAGAGGAACAGAGGAAAGAATTGGAGAAGGCCATAGGGTATCCAATGGAGCCTATATTTACTGGTTCAGTTCAACCTCCAGTCCGTGGGGATCCTTGGGGTGGACTAGCCAAGATCTGGTACCATGACTGGGACAACCCTGACCTTGCTGGTATGTCTCTAAGTACATAATTTGTTGTGATTCCAGAGATTTGAAGTGTCATGAAGTATCATTGCTACCAGGAGTCCCTCCTCCAGCTCCACCCCCATCTCATCGCTCAGACAATGAGAGTGGAAGTGAGAGTGGGAAAGATGAGGATGTTGTGCAGTGGGAGACAAAGAGTAAGAGGCCCCGGATGAGGATGTATGCTGATGATGAGCAGGAGAAGCAGGTTCAACGCAGGTATGCATGAAGTATCTTAGTCTTGTAAATGAAAAATCAGGATTTTGCATATTGTCAACTAGTCCCATCTGATACTGTGCTTTCATTAGATTGGCTTTCACTAAACAGTGCTGTTATCATGTGCTACTATTATGCCATGTGAACAGAAACCTAGGAAGGAGGCATGGAGTTGAGGTTGATGTATGGCCAGAAAGACCCAGAATCCACCAACCAGCAGAATCATTCTTCAACCAGGTTCCATCATTGGAGATCCATGCCCAATTGAATCGTTCTCTAGATGAGCCCATCCATCGGAAAAGACCTCATCCCAAAGAGAGACTTGGGAACAAGCACAGGGTATCTTGCTCAAAATATTGCATCCTTATTGCCAACTTTTATCTTCATATGTATTCTACCATAGTGTCCAAATCCACATTGAGATCTGATAATGTTCATTAAGCATTGGGTAATAGAAATTACAGGAAATTTATGAAGAGAAAATAAAAATATACCATTGCTATTGATGAGGTTCCATGCAGCCTATGTATGAGAAAAATCAGGATTACATGGGCCAATTTTCTTTGTTGGAATGGCTTCAACAAAGCTTGGCATTGAAGGTAACTTCATGAATATTCAATTTTGTTGAATTAGTCCTGTATGCACAAACTTGATTTAAGAGAGATGAAGGGGCATTTAAGCTAAAGAGCTCTTTTCCTCCCATAGGAGTCCATGTATTCTTAAAGGACCATTAACTAAAGGAGGTTTCAGCATTGGGACACTAGTCTTTACAAGTTGAAATGGCTCATTCCAATGGTAACTATTTCCACTCTGACTGGATTGATGACAGTTAAGTGTATCAGGATCTTGGGCTTTATTTGGCATTAAATTAATTATAGCTAAGATATTTGTATTTAACTTCTTGCTAAGACCTTGTGTAGGTCGAGATTCCAATGAGGAAGGGAGTGTCCAGGTCAAAACTAGAAAAATAGGCTCTCATACATGTAGAGGATGTTTAGTTTTGGAGTCCTGCAATCAAGGAAGATTTAAATTGCAAGCGAGAGGATTTTGAGGCAATCTTCCAAAATTAGAGTGATATGGGAACTTTTGTAGAAGTGAGGCCTCGATACATCAGATTTACGTTGGCTGAAAAGGTTTATGGGATATCTCCTTTTTTCACTTAATCGCTTCACTGTGTATTTTTTGGGGGAGAAAATGCCCATTCCTGCATTGGAACATTCCTGTATGTTTCTCTCAAACATTCTGAGCATAATATTATGCCTTATACAGTGGGGGGAACAATTGGCTCAGGTGTAATTTGAATAAACACCCCAGTTTTTGGCCACACTTATATGACTCCCATAGGAAGTGGACACCTTATGTGCACACTGGGAAACACTAGTAATGGGATGAGAAGATGTTGATAAAATGCTTGAAAATGGCCAGATTAACTAATTATGCTGGATTTAAGCCTCACTGGCCAACAACTGGAGATCAGCCGGAAACCAGGGTGCTTACCCTATACATTCTACACAGGCAAGGGGTTAAGAGTATAACTTTGTTGTTATGAGGCATCTTATCTAAATCACCTTGTATGGAGGGGTAGGCCTCTATTAGATTGAGGTTTGAGACTAAACATTGTGGTGAGAGCAATTGATATATCTTTGAAGCATACTTTTTTTTTTCAGGCAATGCGAACCCACCATGTAGAATCGGGCAAAGGCACGGACTCTTCCATTTCTTCTCTATCTTTGGAATCCTCACCCTCAAATGATTCAGCAAGTGACTCAGAATCAGACATTCCCCAACGACGATACAGAAGAAGCAGAGGAAGAGGTAGGGGGAGACTTTCGTCCCCTCTGCACCGCCGTCTTGGCCAGCAGAAATCTCAGCACCGAGAACCCTTCCGAAAATCTTCAGAGCAACATAGACATGAAGCAGAAAGTGATTCTGACAGTGAAGTCATTGCCCGGGAACCTCAGCCAGGGGTACCTGACCTGAGGGCAAAACTCAACAGCAGACGGCAACAGGGAGACCAGACTCGGGCTCCTGTTGCAAATGAAGACAGAGAAAATGCAAGAGATGTAGATCTCAATGCTGGCAGCATGTCCCCATTGGAGATTGAGATTGACAATGATGAATATTACAAAATCATTCAAGATGACGACAACTGAGATTGTTGAACATTTTTTGTTTTGATTGAAAATGGGGAAATGTGGTGGGGCATCCAGTGGGCATTTATTGACCACCTGCAATTATTTTGAAAAAATACATTTCCAATTATACAGCAAAAAATTGTTTCCTGACTTTCATATGAATGAAGGAATGGGAGAACATTCAAGGCTGACAGAGGTAGGACAGACTGAAAGGCACACAAAGGTTGAGAGATGAAGAACCTTCAGCCACCTGAATTATGATAGCTGTACTTGTGACTTTCCTTCTCCTCTCAATAAAGCAAGGATAGAAAGAGGTCAGATGAACTGTCATGGAATGATCCTTCTTCCTCATATTATTGGTAAGAACATCTTAACACAGAGGAAGAAATGACTGAATTTGATGCTCATGCCTTGAAAACATGGATAGCACGGAGAACTATTTGCTGGCATATAGGACAGTGAGACATCTGCTTCCCACAGAGGGTACAGGTGGCCATGTGGCCACATTCCAGCAACACACAGTCCATTGGAGCTGCCATGCAGATCTTGCACAATTCAGAGTCAGGTAACTCCTCAGCTTCTAAAGGGGGAAAACCATAATATAAATAATTTGTTGCTCTTTGGACATGTCTGCATTGATATAATGCTAAATGCCTCATTTGGAAAGAGAAGCACTTTCTATGTACACTTTGTTCAGAAAAAATTTGGACCCTTTTTCAATTTGTAGCTTCTCATAGTTGGTTCAGACAATCGCTGTGCTCTTTGGAGGGCTGACTAAGACACCAAATGAGCACATGCATGCAAAGTTATATCAAAATCCATTGATTCATTTTGGAGATGCAGCAGCTTATTCTAAGTAAGGTTGTGGCAGACTATTGCCGCCAGCTGCACTCGAAAGGAGCGCAGCTAGTCTGAGAGGGAACTCACTGTTCCCCAGTCACAGGAGAATGCGAACTGTGCAGTATTTGGGTTTCAACAAATGTCATGTGTGACTCAATGATGGTGGCACTTCAAGCACCTCATCTGAGTGTCAAACAGGAAAGAATAATGCAATTATCTTGGTCATGCGCATCATGTCAGCCATCCTGAATGAGGCACAATACTGAAATTGAACTAATGCATCTGTACAGTTCTGGCAGCACTCCCTTACTGTTAGGCTCTGAATGTGAAGGCCTGTATTTCAAGAAATAGTGAATGGATTTTGATATAACTTTGCATGCATGTGCTCATTTGATGTCTTAGTCGGCCCTCAAAAATGCACAGTGATAGTCTGAACCAATTATGAGAGGTTACAAATTGAAAAAGGGTCCAAATTTTTTTGGGACAGAGTGTATAAAAATGAAAATGTATACTCACCTAGCCTGGCTTTCTCCTTATCCCGCCAGAGCCTTTTGACCAGATCAACTAAGTCTTGTTTCTCAACAAGACCATGAAGGCTCACCCGATACAGGGTAAGAATCACCTTGCATTCTTTGGCACTCAGCTTCTCAACTTCCTGCTCACACTGCAGGTCCGATAAAGAAATGGATCGGGCTACTTGTTTGTCACGCTCCTGAAAGTGGTAAAAAAAAAAAAAAAAACATAAAAAAAACATCAGCTTAAATTCCCAAATAATTCATTTAGTGGGTGGAATGTTGCTTTACCCGAGCAACAGTGGTGGCAGTATCACCAAATGCATTTTGAGCAGTTTGGAGATCATGTCTGACTTCCTGTACTGCTCCCTCTTGGTGATGAAGATGTAAATCCTCATTGTCACCTTGCAACATATTTGTCTGCATTTCCTGGTCCATGGCAAGGACAGTCCCATCTTCCATATTGACATGGCTATGGACTGAAATCAAGCTCTCATTCACAACTGCCTCTATTTGATTGTCCTCACTCTGAATGCTGTCCAAATCTCCCTATAGAAAAAAAAATCAAAAGTTAAAGTTTACAGAAATATATTTGTCAGATCTTGGGTTTCACATTAGAAAAGTTCTCACTTCCACATGGGAGTTTTGATTGAGATCATCAAGTTGACTGTAAATGTTCTCTCGCCTTTCCCCATTGAATGACATAGAATATGGAGCTCTATGAATTGGAGGATGAAGCAAATCTGTTGGATTGCTTCTGTTCATCCCACAGCCAAAGTTCTCCAATATCAGGTCCACCAGGTCTCGTTTCTCTGAAATGTTCAAGAATCACAAGAAGTGCTTTTGACATCACAGTGTGTTTACATTTGCACCAAGTTTGCTTTCAAGTGACTGGTCTATAATTCTCTGTGCACATCAAAGTATCAAGTGAACCTCACGAATGTCAAATATTACTGTAACTTCATGAAAACCTGTCTAAGACAATGCCAACCAACTTGAAACCTTTCGCTAAACATGACAAACATCTTTTTCATGCAAATAAACAATGCAACTGGAAGGGAATTCACCTGCACATCCACGAGTGGAGATGGAGTTTTCATTCAAGTAACTCCTGAGGTCTTTGATGCGCAGATTCATAAGATCTGCAAACGACAAAGGGTGGACAGAGAAAACCCGACATTTGTAGCAACGACGGATATTCCCCTCTTTGGTGACACACTCCCTGCAGTACGATAGATGGCACTGGGAACATCTCCTCTAGTGAAAGCACATAAAAACATCACTTAGAATTCATAACATAAAAGTGAGTGACAGAGCTGTATCTAGCAGATTTTCCAGTCCGTTCGACTGGCATCTGGAAATTTAGCTTCACTTTGAAAATGCAACAGAGCAGACCTTTCGACGTAACAGGGTGAATTTCGACGAACAGGATTCACAAGATGACATCCTAGGGACTTCTGGGTGAGGTATTTATCACAAGGAATAGGAATCGTGCACGAAATGCTGATCTGACTGCGGCATACTAAGCGTAGGCCTGGCCTAAGAAACATCCATGATTTTCACACGTTGCAGAGGCTGACATACTCCATTGTGACGTCGTATAATGACGGTGTTGTCCCAATCGGACTTCATCACGAGTGCAAACGCGGCTTAAAAGCTGGACATGGTGCCTAGAGAAAAACTATTCATTTCAAGAAAATCGATGCAGAACTATTTTGAACTATAATGATGCAATTTCAGTGGCTATCCTTCTTCTAGACAGATATAATTGCTAAATGGGATCTGACATCCTTGAGATTGCTGCAGAAACGTGATGAGACTGGTCCAGATTCAGATCTTTCATTTTCCTATCTACCTGTCCAATCTCCGGCTTTCATGACGCCCCCAAGTCATGTCCAGTCTGGTTCCTGCAAAAGTTCATTGACTCCTAATGACCTGGGAGATGTCTTTGATTTATTGTTTAGAAATACCCAGTGGTGTGTTTCGGCTGAAGAGTCGGGGGCAGAGCAACAGAGCGATATCAAAGGAGAAGAATATTTAGGAAAAACTCTCAGGGGACGCCCAGTAGCGCCCCTTGTAATAAACGCTAGCGGAAATATGTAATCATGTTTGCAGTTGCTCTAAATGCATGCTTTAGAATTTGCTCGTACCCGTATCATGGGAGTTTGCAGCAAACAGATTCTGATGATAAGCTTTATTTTGATAGTTGGTATTTTATTATCATTTTTTAAAATCCAAATGAAGGTATTAGGGGAAGAAAAAATTTTACTTACTATAAACAACAATCCCCGCGACGTCTGAAATGCCCTATCCTTTTACCTTGGCCGTAGAATTGCGAAATTAATATCTTTCGCTTTTTTCCTTCTCACCTCTAAGACAATAGAATTTGGCGAAACAGTGCGAGAACGGAAACGAGACGAGAGAAAGTGAGCGGGGGTTTACATCCAATCTCAATCCTACTTGACGCAACTGATGACGTCACTCCACCCGAGTGCGACCGAGACTCCAATAACTCTCTATTGACCTCTATTCAGTGACTGAGTGCCAGCCATTAATCTCCTTATCAAAGGGCCTTCCACTTAGTTAACCATGGCAGGAATTCTTTCCTCACTGCTGCCACACTGCAATAGTCATGAGATACATTTTTGACAGGGAAACTCTGACAAGGAAGGATTCATAAAACCTTTTATTTCACCATTCACATATGATACAATCTCATAAGAGTCACATCCAGTCCCCTTTCCTGCTGTCCACTTTATTAAAAGGCACTGCAATGCGTTACAAATTCCCTGGTAAAACTATTACAGAGAAAAAAGGATGGGGAAATAACTTTAGTGCCAATGAAGCAGAAAACCCTTTCCAGCTGGATGTAATAACAAGCGTTGGGACACCAGGAGGACTCATGAGATCAAGAAGATATCTTACACATACTCAGACAACTGGGGAAAAAAACTCACATAACATACTTCCAAGACCGAATGACAGGCAGCTGCATCACAGGGAACTCGAGATAAATCAATGCAACATGTTCCTAGTCAATTGAAATAACCTGAACAAAAGCTCAGTCACATTCTGGAATAAAACAGGTTGAGAATGAGAAAAATTCCAATAAAACTGTAATAGTCAAAATGACATGAAAAGAGTAATCAGGTAACATGTGCAACATCTAAGAGCCTCACCTTGCTGCTGTCACACTGGTGGCCTTTCCATGTACTGACCAACAAAAAATTGGTGAGATATTCATACAAGACAGGAATATAAAATGGGATGAACACATCACAGGTCCATGAATATCTTTTAAAAATAACCAGGGAAGAAATGTGTCATAAATTCCAAACATTCAAGGTAGGGGGGGGATGAACGAGTTGAGGTCTGAGTCTCAGCTGAAACCAACATGGAGCATCAAACATAAAACTGAAGGGTGGTACTGTCTTGACCTTCCTCCCCCAACCCCTGTAATTCACTCCCACAGCTACTTGTGAGCCTTCTTACCAGTCTGTCGAACTCGGCTGCGCGTCAGCACCCGAGCTGATGCCGACTGCGATCGGGTCTGCATGCGCGGGGACTTGCAGGACACAGCTGGGTCAATGTCTAACAGTTCTGAAGCAGAACGCTTGGTCGATGCCCTCCGGGAACTCACCATATTGTTCTTCACAGCAAATGAAGATCTCAGAACCTTGGCATTATCATCTGCAATGTTCCTTCTGCCACAGACTCCATCATCAGGAATAGACCTTCCCCTAATTTTAGGCACACTCCGATTCTCCTGATCACTAACGTCTTCATCGTCCACTGAGCGACGTAGGCGACGGCGTTGGGAACTGTTCCGAATCGGAGGCAGAGGCACCAAACTTCGTTTGTTAGCTTTATGGTCAAGCGAAGACACAGAATCTGAAGAGATGCAGGGGAGAGATGTGGATGAGGTTGGTGAACGCATTTTCTCATCACTTGTTGATGACACTTCTGGACTCTGCACTTCATTGTCCTTCTCCTTAATAGGTCGAGGGTAGAAGATGCGATCTCCCGAGGGTGTATACATTGGACGTCCCTGGCTATCCACTGGCCGTGAGGAGAGGGGGGCCAGAGGTGATGTGGATGTTGGCAATGCTTCAGATTGAGGCATGACCACAAAAGTCTTTGGCCGATGCAATCGACTGATGGAAGGTGGTCTAGTACCAGAGAGGAAGGGATGGCTTGAGGAGTTACTTTCTCCACCACCATTTTCACGCACTGGACTTGGCAGGAAAGGTTGATGCTCATTCTTTTGCAATTGGTACTGCCGCAGAAGTACCTGGAAAAATGAAAGCAGGTCAGTTTCTTGTTCTTCATACAAATAGAAATATGAAGGTGCCATGAAAAAATAAAAAGGAAGTCTTGAATGTGACATGATGAAATGATGCTCAAAAGATTCAAACCTCAGACTTGGGTGGACCAGGTGGGTCAAGCATCACTGTCACGCAAGAAGTGTTATCAGCTCTCAGACGCAAGGAATTCCATCGCTCTATCGCACGATCAACCAGCCGTTTTGATGGATTGAGCCAGCTAATACTTGCCTGAAAACCATACAGATTTTCATTTTCTAGCCCATATATCAGCTATGTGCCATTCCAGTGGAAAAATAGATAAATCCGAACTGAACTCACGTGTCCTCTGGTTGCCTTTTCAATGATATGCTTCTCATTATGCCTCTCAGTTTCAGCTGCAATGTTGACTGCATTTTGAGGGGTGAGCATGTTCCATAGACCATCAGTGCCCAAGATGAGGCATCGGTGCTTAGTCAAGTCTATGTCCAGAACATAGACATCAGGTTCAGGTGAAACCACAAATTCATCTAGTGTAGAATTATAACTCCATAGATCACCTGTGAAAAGAGGAATAATGATGAAGCTTTACAAAAAAGGTGGATGATAATTTGAACATGGGACATGGAAAAGCTGGGCTTACCAAGAGCCCTGGCTACAGCTAGGAAGGGGATTTCATCTATGGGAGTTGATCTTCTGACAGGTCCCTTGTGACCAATTTTTGGTCTATTCCAGACAACACGTGGAACCCCAGACTTGTATGCTACCTTCCCACCAGACTGGGAGATTCTGTCCTTTTCAGACTGAAGCTCAGGCTTGTGATCTCTCGTCAACCTCTCACCTCCCCAGGTGTTCTCTGGATGAAAAATGGGCATTGTGAGTATTTAATTGGAGAGGAAGTTATATCCTATTATAGCAACAAAAACTGCAGATATGTAAACCTATTACATTTCAAGTCCTAGCTGAGTCAAGCAGAGGGCTATGTTCATCACAGGCTGAGTTTAAAATGCTTGGATCTGCCATGCATAAAGAATTTATATTGCAAGAAAATTGATGGTTCTATCAGTTCAAGAAGCAAATAAGGCTAATTTGCCAGTTAGACCAATATGTTTGCCAAGTACTGGCCAAGCCTGCCAAACCTGTGCATTGACATCCATAATCAAAAAGTAGCATTTGGTCTAGGATATCAAGTAACATACATAACCTACTTTCGTCGACGAGCCAAAAGTTTAGCCAAGCGAATTCAATAAAGCTCTTTTCCTACCGTCAATCTGTTGGCCAAGCACAATGGCAGAGTCTCCGACATGTCCGATGTATATTTTCCCTCTCCTAATGAAGGCGATACTAGCTGTCGTCCCCGAAGTACTCGGCAGTCCCGATGCAGTCCTCGGCCATTTGTCTATGCAAAAAGAAAAGAAATGAAACGTTTTCCTGTGCTCTTAAGAAGCCTTTTTGAAGGTTTCGATTCCTTTCTCAGATTTTGATAAGTCTCGCAAAGGATGAGTGACTCACCTAGTTCTTTCCACATCTCTTTATGGGTATGGATAAAGCCATCATGGATGGCTTTCAACACTGCCTCGTCGTTGTTGGACCAAAACGGCTTCTGGCTTACAATATTGTCCATCAAATGCTCCTTGGCGAACGCGGCTGCCTCACGCCCACCGTGCCCATCGAAGATTCCAAAAAAGGCATATTCCAGGTCACGATCGTCCTCTGTTTGCTGATACGCCACACAAAACACATCTTCCATGTATTTACGTCCTCCTTGGTTCAGGTGACCGGTGACCCGCAAATTTACACCGATACTCGGGGCCATTTCAACGAGAAACTTGAGGATGAAAGAAACGACGAATTTCCATGAGACGTACAGAGGAGAACGAACGACATGCAAGTATGGCTGCCAACGGCAGTAAGGGCTTTGAATGGGATTGGCTGCTGGGCCCGTGACGTCATGTGACGTCACGACAATTCCCGATCGTTGCAGAGATGCCCTCCTATTCCACCCACCTCCTATTGCTCCTGTCTTCCTGTTCCGTCTTGTTCCCATCGGACAGAATCGGATTTCTGCTTCTCTGTGTTTTCCTTCGGAACGGATGTTTGTAGAAATGCGTTGCAGGTGAGCGAAGAATGTGGGCGAGATGAAATCGTGTAGTTCATCATATGAATCCCGCAAAACTATGTATGATTCCCAGCAAGATTTTTGATTTCACGGATTAGTGGATAGAATGAGAGATAATATTTTTTATAATAATGCCTTAATTAAATGCTTATTAACTTAACTGAAACGCGAAATTGGCTTTCGCTCATCCGCTTCCTGAAGCGCTTTACAACCCATCATGTCGAAGGACAATTGATAGGAGTGCACTCTAGTGTGAAAAACAAGAAGTAGCAAGCTCTTCGCTTGTTTGACAGAGGACAGTAAAGCAGATAATGGCCGCGACGTTGTTACAAACCCTATAAAGCATTCCGCAAATCGGACTCGCTGTCCGATTCGTCTCGTGATGATTCCACACCGTAGGCTGTTTTTTTTTTCTTTCATTCGCTCCTTTCCCCGATGGATACTGAGGCAGGGAAAGAAAAGAAACAAGGTAAAAAAATTGGACCTCAGCCGCATGCACATTCCGGACAGACACAATTCATTTTTCGATTGTTTTTCTGGTTACACGAATCAAAATACTTAAGAGTGGTGTAGTTGAAGGATAGGAAAGATCCTCCTAAAGACTCGTTTCCGCCCCGACCATTTCACGACCTATTCTAACGTTTGCACTTCTGGCATAATTTCTGCTCAAGCGAGCACATTGCACGCGACCAATTTTGCCTCTCTCTGGATATGTCTTTAGTTATCTTTCAGAAACGGGAACGGAAAGTCACAGGGACGAACGAGACAACAAACTGACTATTTCATAAATATCGGGCTAACTAAAAACGGCTCCTTTCCCCGAGTACGGGCCCCCTCGCTTCCAGAAACGTCTCGAGTGGGATTCTTGGAAAGGCGACGGATTCGGCAACCTTGGGGGAAGTCGAGACTCGTTCTCGGCAGCTGGCGGACTGAAACGGCCACTCTCACGCGCTCTGGGACTCTTGAGGCCATTCCATTGAATTGTCTTATAGTGTTGAAAACTGGGGAGCTCGAGACCTCGTTGCAGCAGCCGTCGAGCTCTGGTGGAACCAGGCCAGTTAACCGACGGTTTCTCGAGCACGAGGTTGCTGCGACGACGACGAAACCCTTTAACGAAGCCATTCTTTACTGCGTGCTCATGGGAAAACGACAGCAAGCGGCTTTTCCTCGAGTGACTTGCTCCTCGACGGAATCTCCCGTAATTCTCGTTGGAATCGTGGATGGAAACTCGCTTTCGCCCTCGGGACTCGCTCTCACGCTAACGAAATCATCATCAAAAGAGCCTTCAAATAGGCGGTAAGGGACATGCTTCTTCTCTCATTATTCCGATTAGGAGAAATGAGGTGCCGATGGACTCGTCTCGATGGGGAATCACTTTTTAGAATTTCAAATATTCATACAATACTGAAAGTACTGAAACTTTTCCGTAATCCAAGGCGCACGGACCGACCTAGAGCAAAAAATTTCCGATAGGCTTCTCGCGTGTGAGGTGGTATTTAAATGAAAGAGTCTCAAGGCACCAATACACGAGGCAAGTTCTTGGTAGCAAGTCCTTGCTTACAAGAAGCAAGCGAGGGTGTACATGTAGCAAGTAGACTAGCAAGGACTTGCCTGGGCTTGCTCGAAAGTTGTCAAGCACCTGTGAAACGAGATCGAAAAGAGCGAAAACTCGCACCTGCTAATAGATGTCAACATAGGCGCCGAACCCAGGGGGGGCAAAGGGGCACGTGCCCCCCCAAGTATATTATTGAGGGGGCAACGCCCCCCCAAGAATGGCAAAATTTCAAAAAAGGCACATGGAAAATTGAAAACAAAATGCTGCTTCACGAAAGAAATGAAAAGTATGATTTTCCTTTCTGTTTTGTGATCCAACTGGGGGAGATCCCTTAGTCACCCCGTACGGGTATGGGGTGGAAGGGCCATTCCCCCCCGCTCGTCACTATGCTACCATAATAATACTGAACTACTCCAATGGATCCTGGAATAACTGCGTCATTGTTATTTCAGGGGCAATAGGAACTTGCCCCCCCAATATTTTTTCAAAGTCGGCGCCTATGGATGTCAGAGACCTTTCGCGGGTTATTGTCTTTGTATTCCTACAGATCTTGACCTAGGCCTAGTCTCTGTATACCTGCAGATCGTGATTTAGGTATAATTTTGGTGACATGGTGCCACAACTCCTCATTGAAGCCACGGAGGCCCTTATTACCGGCTTCCGTGATCGACCTTGCCTCTGGAATGTTATGATGAAGGAGTATCACAACTGCTCCATCAGGGATCAGGTAAGGAAGCCGTGATGATATACCATAGTATGAGAGCAATATCTCTCCTTTTAACTACCATTTAACTATCATTTAACTTCGAATGCACAGGGGCCATTTCGGACAATTTTCATTAAGGAACAAAGCCCGTCTGCTCCTACAATGTACAGGGACGCCATGAGCCTCACCACAATTGATTCCTACAGGGTCTTCCCGACCGATCAGAGCGTAACTTGCTTACAAGTCAAGTGATGGATTTTGAATCGAGGGGAAAATAGAACCAAGCACTTGCCGGGACTTGCTAGAGCGAAGCAAGTGGTGTGTACACGAGGCAAGTCTCTTTGGCAAGTGCTTGCTAGCAAGCACTTGCCTCGTGTATCGGGGCCTTCAGAAAAAGCAAAGTTTTTTTCTGGGTCTCAAATACTGAGAGACGCAGGCAAATCTGAAGCAAAAACTAGCAGGCGGTCTCGGACAAAATAGGCACTGATGGACTTCAAGTACTCGAGTATGTTTCAGCCTCAGTCACGGGTATCGTACTGAACGTACAACTTAGCACCTATCGTCATCAGTAAATATAAAAAGAGCAATAGCTTCAGGGCCCATTGGCACACATATCTTAACTAGGTTTATCTCGTTGACTGCATCGCAAAGTACTTAGAATGCCCCGATTTACTGAGCTAATCGACACCCATACGAAGTCGTCTGGGCACGAAGCACTCTTATCGTGTTGTTCAACCCTTAACGAAGTACTAACCAATGCAGGATGTGCAATGGAAACGTCCAACGAAATGGAACGGACTTTGAAAAAGGCTATGGGTTTACCGAAAGCCTAGGCTTTCCTTTTATCGAAGTATCGAGTGCAGAAATGCTATTGCTCTATCAAACGAAGTGAAAACACGAAAAAGGCGAGGAAGGCTCTTGAGTCTAGAGCAAAGACGAGGGGGGTAGGGTGAGGATTTTACTTAACCCTTTCAGATCTGAATTAAGGCTGCTATCGGAATAATATATATATTTGCCATTTTGAGCTCTTTCGTGATTGTCATTGAAATTTTCATGCTTTATATGTAGTTTTCTCATTTTGGAGCATCCGATGCCGGTGGGCGATAACAAGTGCATGGAGGATGTCGTCGCCGTCTATTCTTTTGCTCAGAGATGGCAACCCTATGCGGCGATCAGTGGAAAAGCTCACAACGACGCAAATAGTGGCATTGGAATGGACGCCAGGTCTGAAAGGGTTAAAGTCCCTCAATCCCCTGCTGAAAAAACCTCATGAGGCCTCATAGGTTCTTCATAATCGTCATGAAGATGTTTCCAAGCCTCATGAGGAATTCTGCAGCTCTCGTGAGAAAGTCGTGAGAACTCATGCGTTTTTAACAAGGTTATTCCAGCATGGTCCGATCGACCCCCCTCAAATTCAATGGATCACTGTGATAAATATCTCCAAATGTTACGATGGTCCAGTAAAACCATTTATGGTTCTAATTAATTGGTCATTTTAAAAATAATTATGTGCATTATGTGGACGTGCACGTGACAGCCGGAAATGGGTCTCCGAACGATCGCCAGAAAGTGGCTCGAGAATACATGCGCTCGATGTGACCTCGATTGGTATTCACGAAATCGATTGTGATCCGATTCAAACGGCGAGTGGTTTATTCGAGATATAAGAATAGGGAAACCGTGACGCTGTTGGCTGCCTGCCGGCCCAGAGGGAGTGCAACTGCTTTCGGCATCCTGCCATTCCGATTCCGAGAATTCCATTTATTAATATTTAGCGAGTTTCCCGTAGCGACCCCGGAAAGCGGTCGGATTTCCTCGCGAACGTCCCGCGTTTACCGCTGCTGCAGTCGCAGCAGATCTCGTCCTCTGCGTTTCCACGGGATTTTCGTTTTGGTAAATGAAACACTTACGGAACCGAAATTCAGCGTATATTTCTTACACGTCCCATCCGACTCTATCGGAGAAAAATCGACTTTTTTCCAGCAAAATGTAACGAATCCGCCAAAAGCTTTAGCAAAGAAATCGGTACGGGGGATGGATAGGACGCTGCCTGAAATGCCGAAATCCGCAGTCTTTTTTCGTGAGGTTGGACCCTCCCACTGTATCGTGACGCCACGAAACCCACACGGTCCATCTTCCGCCGAGAAGCGATGGAGGAGATGGGCGGGAAAATCGCCTCATCTAAAATATTCCTTTCCGAGCGATGACACCGCTTTCGAGTTCATCCTACCATCGGCGGATTCGTCGGTTTTGTCAAACCGAGCAAATGACCTTCGATCGAGTCGGATAACGCACGTGTTAAAATGTTCATTTCCACAAAGAAGGAAAAGACATCTGACTTCGGATCGTGAGGGGCTCCAGATGCGAGGTCCACCCACGACGAGACCATACTCCGGAATGCCAGCGTCCCCGTTCGAGAGAGTCGGACCCAAGACTACCGAAGACTACAAGGACCCGAACACTGCGAGGATCCGAAGATCGGTCGTGTCCTCCACGAACCCCCGTGACAGCTCCGTCGACGGTTTCCTTCCTGAATTAAAATCATATTTGAAACG
This sequence comes from Darwinula stevensoni, assembly GCA_905338385.1. NCBI lineage: Eukaryota > Metazoa > Arthropoda > Ostracoda > Podocopida > Darwinulidae > Darwinula > Darwinula stevensoni. The sequence goes on along the minus strand of CAJPEV010003101.1, from coordinate 207 downwards.
CGTTGCGGTTGTCGACCGGTCGTCGACGACACCGCCTCGCCGACGTGCAAGAACCGGAGACTCGGCAGGCGCCCCTCCCCTTCACTCCCCCTCCTCGAAAGGGTGGATCCCGACACCCGGAGTCCTCAAGCGGGATGGCGTGGACCGCCCCGTTGCCCCTCGGCTCCAGCCGAGTCGGCCCCAAGGGGGGGGGGGGGGGGGGCCGCC
>CAJPEV010003100.1:0-34820 GCA_905338385.1 Darwinula stevensoni | reverse complement strand
GCAAAATGAATTTGGCAATTGTTCCCTACGAAATATCCTGCAAGAAACTGAAGTGCCCCTGCCTTATCAGCAATTCACTCGGCTCACTTCGAACTCCCCAAAATTAGGGAAGGAACCGCCCGTTTCCTTTCGGGCCGTTATCATTCTGTTCCCTCGAAACCTGCTGGATTCCGGCGCTGCTGCGTCCTCGCTCATTCGCCTGCTGCATGTCGCGTCCGGATTTCATATTTTGTTGACGTATGAGTTGTTCGCATCATCGTCCATGTTTCACATAAAAACCAATCCAGATTTTCATTGCTTCATGAAATTGAAATTTTTTTTCGCCGCAAGCCCCCGACATCGCGAGAAGAGGCTTGTTGAACGATTATTCCATAATTTTGGGGAGTTTTCCTGCGGATTCCAGAACGATGACTGATGGAAGACGGAACACCGAAACCCGGGCTACTTCCTTTTCGTCGATGCAATGAATTAAATTAAATTGGCCGATTGGAATAAATATTTGATTTTCATCTCTCCGGATAACTTCCCTGGAAGTTTTTTCCTCTCGCCTGCGGAGCAACTTTTTGACGTTCCGATTGCGTGTCACCCCGGAGATCCACCACAGACTCAGACGCAGAGAGAGTCTTGCAATTTTTTTTTCTGAAAACTGCGTCATTTATTACATTTCTTCATTATTTTTCATTACATTCATTCATTAATCCCTACATTTTTTTTTACATTTATTCCTCGGTCGACCGAATCCATTCTATCGTAAATATACATACGAGTAATGGGTGAAGTGTCCTAGCGTAACTTTTATTTGAGTGCTTCAGTATTTGAGCGCTTTAGTGCTTCAGCGTTTCAGCGTCTTAGTGCTTCAGCGTTTCAGCGTTTTAGTGCTTCAGCCTTTCAGCGTTTTCGGTCATTTGGAATGAACGTTGTCATAGCGTTTGAAATGTCTCTTTCGGACGCGCTCAAGGCATCGCTGGCACAAGAGCGTTGAAGCGATGCGATGACGTTTCGCGTGCGACGCTCGATCGGGGCAGCGGGGCCTGCGATCCGGCGGTGACTCGAAAGGGTAAAGGTTCGTGCGATAGACGCGAGGTGACGCCAAAGTCGCCGATGCCGCGAACTCCGGCTTGGAAAATGGAGGGAGGATCTTTCGACCTGGAAGGGGACTCGATGGGATGTCGGCATGGATGCATATCGCGATCGTCACCCCTTCGCTGGGCGTGTCCGATTTCTCGAGTTGGAACCGGATGAAATGGGATGCTGAATGCATCCGGACCCCATCCGCCGCGGTGAGAGGCGGAAAGGCGCGAGCGGCGTCGCGGTGCTCGCGGTGCTCGCGGCGTTCCATAAGCCCTGCCTCCTTATTTTTTTGCTCGTTTCCACCTGGTGACTTTTCCCCTTCTTAGAATATGCTGGAACGTGAATCCATAGGGCGTTTTAGAGGTGGAAAAAAGTTGGAAGAAAGACCCTTGCACATCGTCTTCTGCCGACTTGGAGCGACCGGTCGTGAATCACTTCCAGTCGTGTGCTTGCTTCCAAACTAGTTTTCTCTAGCCTAAAAAATGAATCCAAGAAATTTCACTCTGTGATTGCGTGCGTGCGACTGTGTGCGTGCGACTGTGTGCGTGCGACTGTGAGCAAGCAACTGCGAGCATACGGGGCACTCATCTAGCACAAATCCTCCTCATTCAGAGTTTAGGGTCGTTCACCGTCTCGGCAGTTTTTGTGATCTCAGTAACAGTCTTTTAAAAAAAATGTTGAAGGAGGCGTCGTGCACGGACTTCGGTGGACATTCGAGGAGAGTGCGAAGCATGCCGTCTGTTCGTCGCGTCACCCGCGCCGGCTACTCTGCGGTAGCACAGCTCAGTCGGTGTAACTAAGTCCGATGAATATGTACTTTCCCGACGATGTGACGCGCAGAAAAGGGAGGAAACCGCATGGAATCCCCACACTCCGTTCTTCACGAAGGATCGATGAAGGCAATGCATAAAAGACACGCCGGTTGTACTTTAGCACTTCGTACTTTAGGCGAAACGTTGTTTCAACGTGCTAACGTTCGTTGCGATGCTGGCACTCCGCTGACGCCGTCAGTAGCGAGCGTCGCGTTAGCATCGCTCCAGAGCTCTTTTGTTTCCTGGGGATAGTCTCCGTCGCGTGGAGCTGCGACTTTTTTTTTAGCTCGTTCCTCTTGAGCGTCTCGAGTGCGACTGAATCCATTCGATCGTAGCAGAAGTCGGCCTGCATCCATTGCATCGTAGCAGAAGTCGGCCTGCATCCATTGCATCGTAGCAGAAGTCGTCCTGCATTCTCGTCTCTGAGGCGACGTCGTCGGAGACGTAATCGAAAGTTTATGCGATCCAGTGAGAAAAAAAAAGAGGATCCGGCTGAATCGATTTGAAGCGGAAGCTCGCCCACTCATGCCTCCATGAATACAATGAGAATTGCCAGCGCGTGTAGGCGGTAGCGGTTCTCTAACGAGGCCTCATGCGAATGCGAAAGCGGAGGCAATCGGGACGAGCAAGTTCATCGGCGAGGAGGCGTCCGAAGTGGGACGATCGTCTTCTGCGTCCTGTCGGCGATCGCGTCCGGCGGACATGGCGACTTCCGCGGACGAGGCTGCGAGAGAGGTGAGCGAATGCGGTCACTGTGCCGTCGAAGGGATTCGTCGTTGAGGTGGGGGGAGTCGCGTCGGCTTGAAGCACTAGGGTGGTCGGGGATCCGGTCCAGACGACGACCGGATCTTGGACTGCCGTGCCGGATATTGTCCAGAGCGATTTGCCGGACGGAAGGGTGTGGGCTCGTTTCGCATCGCTCGACCAAAAAAAGTCCCTCGTTCCCGTAATGTGAGCATTTCAAGTCCTTCTCCAAACAAATCTGGATTCTTGCGAAATTTCTTTTCTGCACGAGATGGCATTGGCATTGGCGAAAATTCGGCAACAGCCGGCCTTGAACCGACGCAGACGACGGATCAGCCACCGAGTTTGTCGCGAAGGAAACGCGCTGCACCGCCCCAGCGATTTCCTCGGGGCACCTTCCCCGCTCCCCGCCTCCTTTTCATTTCCAATCAGATCTGAATAATCGCTGCTTCACCTTCCTAAGTTGGTTTTTACGACCGGCTGACTGGTAGGATTGCATGACATGACATGCATGCCAGGCATGACATGACATGCATGCTAGGCACGACATGACATTGCGCGCGTTCCAAGCTACAGCATCAAAAGTGACTTACTTTGCGCTGATCTTTCAGCGAACGAATGGGATCATGCAGAAGGAGTCCGCATTATTTCATGTTCCTCTATTTTTCGTTTGATCCACCTGCTAGCTATCGAAACGACAAACGATATGCATTTTTGTAGCTCCTGGCGCGACTGGGAGGCGTCGTCATTCCGGAGGAAATCCGTCACCAAGTCTTCTTCATCAAGTTTCTCAAGGGTATGTCAGAGGAAAATTCTTCATTGGTATTTAAAGAGCCCACTTCGCCAAGAAGAACGAGCACTCGATATTCGCAAATAGACTTTTCGATGCCTCCCCCCCCCCCACCCCCGCCTTTGTCAAAATTGCCTCGGCTCGGAAATGGGCTTTCATTCATGCATGCAAACGTCAAGGGCAAAATGTGTCTATTCGTGTTAGGATGATAAGAGCAGTAAGCCATTAATGACTTCCACTGTTGCGTATTTCCTAGCGAGGGATTTCAACGTCGACCAGGCGGAGAAGATGTTCCGCGCCGTGAGTCCCATCTCGAACCTTCATTCAGATTCCTTCAGAATGCGAAAGTATTTTCCCAGGAAGGACAATTTTGGATAGACCAGCCGTCGTGGAAGCGATTCTAAGTTTCTCGAGCAAAGGAATGGAGGAAAGTGGGGAGTGGAGGTCGGAAATCCTCCAATGCAACTTTTCCGTTGGATGAAGTTTAACAAACGAATAGACCCTAGAACCTCCGAATTGATCCAAGGCCCTTGAAGCAACGAAACGGATCCCGCGAAGGTTTCTATCTGAATTTATGTGCAGCACCTGGAATGGAGGGAGAAGTGGAGGCCGGAGTACCTGCGGGACGAGTGGAAGGCCCCCCTAGTGCTGGAGGAGTATGGGGCGTTCGGGTTCATCGGGTACGACCTCGAAGGATCACCCGGTAAGGAACTTATTCGTCTGACATGCGTCTTTCCTCTTCGCTTCGACGTTCCATGTTGCGATTGAGCTGCTGAAAAAGTGCCAAAATACTTTTTAGCGTGTAAGGAGGGAATGTTCTGATGAAACTCTTCGCGACATGAATGAGGAATAAGAACAGTTTCTGCTGCATTTTCTACTCAGCTTAAAGGGCTACGACGTCCAAACTCTCAGAGCTGGCGATGATGGTTAGGACGTCATAGTTGATAGTTAGAACCTTTCAACCACGGGATTCCAGCCAGTATGCTTCGAGAAGCAGGCGTCTCCTAGGGGACACGCGTTTTTTAGTTTTTGCCAGGGGAGACCGCAAACGTCTAGGTAGTTTCAAAGTGGCCGTGCTCAACGAAGGCTTTGAAGAAGCTCTGGTAGCACCACTTTCGGGCTCAGAGGAATAAAGATTCCAGGGGATTCCCTCGCTCGGTTCGTCACCGTGGATGAGACATGGGTGACTTCCATCCGGAAAACGACATTACGCACGAGGCATGCGGATTCCCCAAGGAGCCACGCTGATTCCCCATGGAGGCATGCTGCACCTGCCTCGTTTCCGCAGGTCTCTGACCGCTCGGATTTTCATCGGTCCGTCGTTTGAAAGCAGGTGTCAGAGGAGCCCGGTGACGGTGACGATGACGGTGACGGTGACGGTGACGGTGACGGTGACGGTGACGGTGACGGTGACGGTGCCGGCGACGGTGACGGCGACGGTGACGATGACGGTGACGATGTCGCATCGTCTCCACTCCGGCGGTCACGGAGACAGAACCCGAAACCCCGCTTGCATCGGGGGGGAAATCACGCCGCGAGGTACCGAAGTCGTGCCAGCCGACATCGGCCTCGTCGCGATGGGGCTTAGAGCGTTTTGGACCGCCCTCGAGAGGCGTTCTCGTTCGACCCTCATCCGGTGAGTCCTTTGGACTCTCCACCGCACATTTTCCTTTCGCGATCACGCATTTGGAAAGATGCTTGGAATGGCAACTGACTTGAATATGAATTATTGCAGAAAAAATGTGAAAGATTTTAAACGAAACCCAAGGTGATAACGGTAATTAACGCTCGGATTTCATTAGACACTCTTGTCCGTTTACGTTACAAAAAAATCCCTTATCCGGACAACGGTTAAGGAGCGTGGAGTTCACTTGAGTCTTAGAGGAGATCCGGATATTTCGGTCATGTCGTTCTGTTCGCGTTGCGTTACGCGTTACGTTACGGCTTGGTGAGTGACGGGAGTTGCTACTGGCCTTTCCGTCCGGAGGTTTGAATAAAAAAAAAATTGAGAAGGACTGGGACTGCGACCGTGTGATCTGGATCCACAGTGATGTTGGCCGACCAGGGCGGGATGGACCTCAAGGGGATTCTTTCCTGCGTCTCCAAGGAGGATTACATCCGATGGGCAATCCAGAGAATCGAGAGGTGCCGGATGAAGATGCGGCTGGGCCAGGGGAGCAGGGACGGCGACAGGGACGAGATCGCGTCCCGGTTCGTCTTGATCTTCGAACTTTCCGGCTGGAGCTTTTCCGATGTCTTCTCCAAGTCAGGTCAGTGAACTGTTTCTATGCTTTTTTTTCAGCGATGGATAACTGAATTTTTTTATTTATTGGACCTGGACGATTCCGACTTCAGAGGCACCTTTTTTTTGTCTTTGCAACGTGCCAATTTTCAGCTCGGAATTGCATTCGTTTTCGTAAGAGCCTTTCGCACGCAGGAGAACAACCGAGTAGAACGAAAACGATTCAGCCGGCGGCGGGAATCCTCATCGTCCATCGCGCGTTTCCACCATTCGTGTTCGACCTTAAACCCACCAAGGAATCGCACGATTGTCTCGTTCTCTGACTTTAAATCCCATGAATTTTTTAAAGATCAACTCACCGCAAGTTCTTCATCGAGGAATTCAGTGAAAAAATCTTCCAACAGTAGCTTTTAACAGTTCAGCTCTCACGACTCGGGATGGTCATTTCTTGCGTAATTGAGCAGTGATGGAATTGGGCCTGGCGCTGACGCAGATGCAGGAGGCCAACTACCCCGAGCACCTCAAGCGCGTCTACATCCTCAACGGTAGGATCCGTTTCCGTCCTCTGGCTGTTTCTTTCTCCCGAAAGGGATGTTCTTAGCGGAGGGAGGTTCCTCCGATCAGGGCCCTGGTTCTTCACGATGGTGCTGGGCGTGCTGAGGCCGTTCCTGGGGCAGGCGACGCTGGACAAGGTCGTCTGCCTGGGGTCGAAGGAGCGACACGCGCTGACGCGGGCCATCTCGAGGGAGGTCCTGCCCAGGTTCTGGGGTGGGGACAGGGTCGACGAGGACGGGGATCCGAAATGCTCCTCCCTGGTGCCTGCTCCATCCTTACTTGAATAATGCTGAAAAGTCTACGATAGTACTGCATGTTGGAATGTAACCGCAGTCAGTTTAAACTTACTTTCTCTAGTAATTTAATGTGACGTATTACGCAATGGAAAGAACTAATTTGTGCAACATGAAATATTTTGCACAAATTCATAGAAAAAATATCTATATGCTAGTTACCTTGAAAATCACCATACTTCATTGAAACGTGATGCACAGATCGGGAAAGGCGGAAAAGTGCCCAAGTCCCTTTATCGAACGGGGAAAAATGCGAAGGAGGAGCCAGAAGAGGAACGGGAGGAGTGCGGACGCGGAGAGAGCGACGAATGAATCTTCACAGCCGGGAATATCTGTGCCTGGGATGTCGCGTTTCCCATCTTGAATCGCTTCTCGAGTAGGGGGTTGCATCGATATTGCATCCGTGCGGGATAGTGTGGGAGGGGGGGGGGGGGGGGGGGGGTAAGGAAGGGCCCAAATCGCGTTTATATTCTTTGTTTGCATTACACTTTTATATGTTCGTACCGTTAGATCTTCGTGTCCGGTGGCACATGAAGAGTGGGGAATGGATGACCGTCGCTGTGAATGGTTGCAGTTAACCCTCATGGAAATCAGAGGTGGCTCAATAGAAGTATTGATCAGCATTGCATGCTAAAGAAAGACTTTGGTCCTCTGCTTTGCTTCTGTTGCCGTCGCTGGTCGCCACGATTCGATCCTTCCAAATTCCGTGCATGGTTTCGACGTAGGTGTCATTTCTACTTGAGATAGCATCGCATATAAGTAACGGGAGAAAAATTCTTGTTGGAGAAGAATCACCTTCCAAAAAATTACATATCAGGAGCTAGTGGGGGCAAACAGCTGAAGAAAATTCATGCACTTTCATATGCGCAATCAACCGAACCACAGCCAGGGTTTCTTCCCAAACTAAGGAGGGAAATCGTAGTAAATTTTTGAAAATGAGGTAGCGAATGAGAAAGGTTCAAAATCAGCGGATGGTTTCAGCCGTCAGCCTCAGACCCACATGCACATCGAGTCCATCCATGGTTCTGTGCTTAAGCAAGACCACCCCGCTTTTCCTCCTTTCAATGACGTAGCAGAGAGCCGGAGGAGGAGGAGCCGCGGACAACCATCGGGATGCTCTTCCGATGCCGAACGAGGGAGCGGGAGCGAGTGGACGGTTCTCAGGAGGATGTCTCTGGGGAGATCCTCCTCCAGGAGTCCGGTCTCGACAGCCTTCGGTTTCAGTCTAGGCACGGCAGTGGAAAACTTAGCCCTAAAGTGCTTGTTATTTTTTGCGTCTTGATCGCCTGTTATCTGTTTCTTCTCGGCTACTTATTCCATTTGTTATCGTTATTTTTTGCCCGCAGTTCTTACTGGATATTTTCAGCTTGTTTCGTATGAAATTATGCATGTGTCACGCTGCACAATTTGATCATAGAATGAAGCATACCCTCTACTTTGATGCAATACGTGTTTGCTGCCTGGACTTCCAAGCAAATGCGGAATCGAGCTCATGTCCGAGCTGAAATAGATCTCGATTTTCCTTGATAGGACCCGATGCCTGTGTCACGGAGTCCCAAGTCCGATCAGAAGAGTCCTTACCTAATTGGTGCCCGCCGTATTCGTTTCAAAAAGAATTTCTTTACGTGAATTTGCACTCCTGGGGAACTGTAAACTTTGTGGCATAAAGAGCAGCCGATGGTCACGTCCTCGAATTGGTACTCATTTCCAAGATACCGTTAATGTAGTATTAGTCGTGCTTCGGGAAAGCACGAGTACTAGTTCATGAAAACGGGGAAGTAAAATTTAGAATTTCGCCAGTCGCCATCAAGGACGTCTGCCTTCTCATTTAGAGAAGAAGAGAAAAGTGAGAATGGTGCATTAAAACTGGAAGTGTCTCGGGCGGGAAAATTTGCGAGCACGTAGAATGCTCAAGATCTCCGGAAAATCGGTAAACTTTGTCAGCCAGTGCAGACAATTGCCTTCTCATTTTTTTCGATGTTTCTGTCGCATATTATTCATTCGATGATAAGCTATTAATACTTGCGCAGCATGCACGCGATGGGAGAGATGCCTCCCTCTCGTTCGTCTCTCTCGTTACAAGCAATCGTCGACTTCCTTCCAGCGAGTCCGCAGCCTATTGGGGCTGGGGCTGTGTTTAGTAACCCTGACGGCGGATCGTAATCATGAATAGAATCCTGCGCGGGTAGATTTTTCTCTACCGATCCGATCGGTTCAATTCGAGTCTTGGGCCACACCGAGAGAAAAAATGTCAACCCATGTATTCTGGTTTTCTTTCTCGTCATTTTTTTTATTGCAATGAAAAAAAATAGGCTATGGAAAATAAATACTGCCGACTGTCTCTTGCAAGAACGTTCTTCAATCGCGTGAGCAGCCATACTGAAATTAGCCCGCTGAGCACACCATACATGCCTGATCCTGGCTTTTCTAAAACATACCTATGACCTCAAATGAAGTCTTCTTATGAAATGACTTGGAAAGCAAAAGTGATTTCTCTCATATGATTACAAGGGGTTGCAGTACAAGCATTTTCATTCCCTGTTCATGAGGGGGGATTTATCTCGAATGAGAAAATTTCCTTGCAGTGTAGAAGCCAGGCGGCCTCCCGTCTAAATGGCGGCGTCGGCTCGAGGTAGCTGCCCCCTTCCCGTCTCAGATTCGGCTAGTCTTTAATTACTTTTGCAATTGCATATTAAATGATTCGCTGTTCCATTGATGACATACACAAACGCATTCCAGTTATACTGGATCACCCTGGCAGAAAATCCAGGGTCCTAGCCCAGAGACAAAATTTCTGAATAAAAACCATCATGAAACATTCATGCGGGTCGGGTCGGGTCGATCGGGCCGAACCGCGGGCCCGTGCAGGACCCTAATCCCGGCCTCCTCCTTCTGCCCGCTTCCTTCCGCGTCTGCTTTTACTCCTCTGCCTCTTGGCGCGGGTGCCACTCCGGAGGATTCGGTCTCATATATTGATTCAGTCATTCATTTTGTTCGGAGCGGTGTGGTCCCGCATCCTTTTCCGTGCGATCCTCATGGCTTCTTCAGTGGACGAGCGGGAGGCTTTGCGAAATGTGAGCCCTAGCAGTTTTGCGAGATGAGATGCGGAGGCCCTGGCCCCCCCCTCCCCCCCCCCCCCCTGGTCCACCCCCCCGGGCCCCCCCCTGGTGGGGAAAGAAATGTGGCCTATGCGTGGGCCAGTTTGCTTTCACCCATTTATTTCTAGCTCATTTTTTTCTGAATATTCTTCTGTTTTTTCATTAAGTTCATCTGATAATTACCATAAAAAGGTCTGAAGCTACCAATTCCGTTCGTGCAGTTACAGGAGAGGTTGCAAGACGTCACCATTCCGGAGGGGATCCGTCACGAAGTCTTCCTCCTCAAGTTCCTCAAGGGTATGACCACAGATATCCTCCTCTCGATTCGTCCGGCAAATGCTGGCTCCTTCTGCATGAGCAACGAGCAGTAAGAGAAATAGCATAGGTGTCTCCCGTGAAGAGATGACGGCTGGGGCAGGAACGATCTGTTTCCGTAGAGCGAATCGGCTCCAATGCATCTCTCTTCATATCCGAATACCGTCTCGTTTTTTTTTATTTTTTTTTTTTGAAGACCTCATACCACGAACGCTGGAGTGGATTCGCTCTTGAAATTTCTACACGCCTCGTTGCCTGGGATCGTGGTTGAATATCGCACTTGAATAATACCACTGGTGTTAGCGATGGACACGGAGACCGGATTCGCTTGAAATGAAGTCCACTTAAAAAGGAACAAAAGACTAAGTCAGACGTTCAAAAGCCCATGAATACCAGCCGTTGGCATATAACTGCATAGGTAGAATCAACCAGGGATAGAGCGCCTCTGCGAGCCAGATAAACACCCGAAATTTCGTCCTGAAAATGGGTGATGGCGGAAAGGGGATGGTAAACTGTTTTCCGGTGGTTCAACACATTTTTAACATGTTGAACCAACATGTTCAACATGTTCAAATGATGTGTTGAACCACCAGAAGAAACGCCTTTTGTCTGATTAAATTTTATTCCATACGGAGTCACTTTCTATTTAATTTTCTTCTAAGCGTTCTTGCTCCAAGAATTACCACAGTGGATTAGTTCGGTGGATTAGTCTGGATCTGAACGCTTCTGCCATCTGTGTTGGGGCTGTTAGCATGATCACCCTCTCTCGGCCGGAAGGGTCTGCAATACCGCAGCGAAAGGATGCAACAGCTGATCAGTGTTTTTGTCATTTTTTTTCCGCACTGGACCGCAATTGGATTGAAGTCAGCCGCTGGAATCCGTTCCTTCAAGTGTTTCTTCTGTTCGTGGTTATTAACCTGAATTTAACGTTTTCGTCATTTCATGGCGTTTTTCCTTCTTCCGTATGCTTTCTTCCGACTCTTTATTTCCCCCCTTCCGTGGGATTCTGCTGAGCCTTGACTCTTCTACGAGTACAGTATATGCTTCGCCAATGTCCAAATTGCTTCTACTGACGAATTTTTTTTTTTCGTTCCACCATTAAGTATTTTCCAACCATGAGCTGTATCAGGCATTTTTAATATGACTTCCTCTATCGTGTGTTTCCAGCGAGAGATTACGACTTGGATAAGACGGAGAAGATGTTTCGAGCCGTGAGTATATCTTCTTTCGAAGCCAGTGTCATTCCTAAAGAGCGACGATGCATTTCATAGGTCTTAACCATGAAATTATCGATTGATACCATACCGGTTCGTTGCTTCCTGAGTCGTGGGAAATATTCTTCAGAAAATCTCCCAAGGAGATGCGAATGCAAATTATTAGGTGGATGAGGTCCTACACCTCCGAATTGACCCTCGACACTCGAAGCAGCGAGTGGATCCAAAGGAAATCGGTCTTAATGGTATCACCCGGACATCCATATTTGTGAAGCACCTGGAATGGAGGGAGAAGTGGAGGCCGGAGTACCTGCGGGATGAGTGGAAGGTCCCGGAAGTGCTGCAGATATACGCGACGAACGGCTTCCTTGGATTCGACTTCGAAGGGTCACCCGGTAAGCATTAATGCTCTCTGCGTCTTTGAACAAACACCACGATTCGCCCTCTTGCCACTATCTCTCTCTAATGATCAATGAAATTGTTTCCATGATGAGGATTGAATAATACAACTTTTGTGTGTGGTAGAGGTTCCTAAGAATATTAACGCGTTTTTATGAAAGCAAACAGGCATCATCAAATGCTAATGTTTTCGCACTGAGGAAGTCACATTAGTTCTTTGAATATAAAAGAAAAAAATCTGCTAACAGTTGACAGACAGACGCTGGGTACCTTTGCTCAGCCACACTAAGTGTCTGTCGTGGGCGCGAATGGAGACATCATATATCAAATGTGTCTGCTTAAACTAGTGGTTCTCAACTTTCCCTTAACTCCCATTGAACCTTCATGCAGTCGGGGGTAATTACCCTCAGATTGAGAACCACTGGCTTTTAAATGGCCACAAAAATCTGGAGCACGAAGACGAGAGGGCCGGTTCTACTTTCGCACGACACGGTTCCAGTGTTGCTTGCGGACCTAGGCGGGATGGACCTGGAGGGGATCCTCTCCTGCGTCTCCAAGGAGGATTACATCCGATGGGCCATCCGGAAGTTAGAGCAATGCCGACAGAAGATGCGGATGGACCCTGCGGACGAGAGCGGGAATGAGGGCAGGACGCAGTTCGTTAATGTCTGCGAACTTCAAGGCTGGTCCTTCTCCAAGATCTTCTCCAAGTCTGGTCCGTTTTGCTCATAATACATTTGGCACTAAAGGATGAGCGGAAGGTGGATGGAAGTATTTTATTGATGACGTTTTTTCGAATTCTAAAATCATGTTCTTCTTTTCATTTCTGACAATTGTGACTTGAAAGTGTTAATTTTCACAGAGGAAATGCTCAGTATTCATCATTCTCTCACCGAAACGGCATGTCATGCATGAAAACCGGAACGACACGGTATAGGCTTCCGGTCTAAGAAGTATCAGGGTTCCATCGTCGATTTACAGGCAAACGTAATCGTCAATGATTGTGTTCCATTCCCAAAAGAGGTACTTTTTTTCGCTCCTGTAACGTGTCGGGAACATATGGGAGAGTATTGCAAGCCTGCATCGAAAGAATGTATGTCTCAAAATAATTTAATTTTTGCAACATCACATTCTGGAATCACATCATGTTGAGGAATTTGCGGATCTTCCTTAATTGTTTGGAGTGTTCAGTCAAGGCTATTGAAGTAACTTAGCGAAATTTTGAAGTAGTTTGAATGTGATAACTAACGATCGTGATGCTCACACGCGTGGAATGATCTGACAGTGCTGGATTTATCGTCAATCATGGCGGAGATGCAAGAGGCAAACTACCCCGAACACCTCAAACGCACCTACGTCCTCAACGGTACGAGCAACGGTTCGTTGCTCCCTGATTCTTTGCTTGAGAAGTGCCTGCTCTGAACGAAGGGGTGTTGTGACCCAGTGCCTTGGTACTTCACGATGGCGATGAACATCATAAAGCCGTTTCTGCGCCGGGCCACGCTGGACAAGTTCGTCTTCCTGGGCGGCAAGGACCAATACGTGCCCGTGTTGACTCAGGTCATCCCGAAGGAGATTCTGCCCAAGTTTTGGGGCGGGACCAGGGTCGACGAGGATGGGGATCCGAAATGCCCTTCAGTTGTACGTATTCCACCTTCGCTGAAAACGTGAATGTCGCAGAAAAGCCCGCAGTTTTCCTGCATCATCTGAATAATTTAACTGCAATTACACCGTTCTAATTAAAAAAAAAAACAGCGGTTGATGAGGAGTGATCTGATGATCCCCGCCGTCTTTCTTCAATCACCCTATCGAAACCCCTATATGAGTGAGTATTTTATCCTAAACTAAGGGGAACTAAGCGATCTTCCACCTTGAGGAATTTGTTGTGATCGTGCTCGAAATTTCGAGCAATGAACGAAGGAGGAAGGGACAATATCCATTTTAGCTCGGGGAGAGCGCAGCTTTTTCTTCTAATGGTGTATTTACATTTATTTACTGTAGTAACATGAATAAACTTTTGCATAATGCAAGAAGAGACTAATTTGGAGAAATGGGCACATTGGGGAAATACTTTATTCAAATGAATGACAGGATTCCTTAAAAAGCTGCTTTTTTTTGGAAACGCGTTGTCTAGATCGGGAAAGGTGGAAAAGTGCCGGAGTCTCTGTATCGAAAGAATAAAAATGCTAAGGAGGAGAAGGAGAAGGAGCAAGAGGAGGAAGAGTCCGGAGGTGGAGATGAAGGAGTGAAGACCCTTCGCGGCGGGGAAGCCCTGAACCTGGAATGCCGCGCTTCCCGTCCGGGATCGCTTCTCAGGTAACCAGATAGGCTATTGCATCGGTGCAGTGGAACTAAGAGTCGGTGAGTCATACTTGGATTCCCGACCACCAAGGCAGTCCCCAAACCGTAGTCTCTGATGAGGAAACGCGCTAAGCCGACACGATCGTCATGACAAGTGTTGGTTTAACGACTGACATGGCACCAGCACCCATGCTAGCCTTAAAGATTTTATCCCTATGCAGGCGGCAGATTGGTCCGCCTGATGTGGTTTCGTTGTGCCGGAAGTGCCACCAGTGTAATAAGAAAATTTATTTACCAGATATGGAGATGAATTCCTATCAGAAAAATCAAGAACGCACTGTTTAGTAATACAGTGGTACCTCGCATAACGAACGCAATTCGTTCCAGCGGTGCGTGCGAACACCTCGCATAACGAACGCACCGCTGGAACGAATTGCGTTCGTTATGCGAGGTACCACTGTAATTGAAAAATGAACTCGAAAGACTAGCATTCGTTCACACCCAAATCATCCATACAAACTTACTCACACCCCAACAAAGCAGGGTAACGTTGGGTAATATGGAGAGGTCGGGTAATATTGGCACCTCCACTGGGGCCTGTCTGGTTGCATCTGGCGCGCTTGAAAAGGCATCATAATTTATGTAGAGGCACTCTGAATATGGAATTTTCATGGAGCGGCTACATCTTCAGTCCTTGAAATTGATTTCGGGGAAATGTGTTTCATACCTGTTTGAAGTAATTTTCATCTTGAGTTATTTTTTTTTCGGATAATCATAGCAAATCACATACCGATACGCGATTGGGAAATTCTGATAGGCGTAGTTTATCTTCTTTATTTCTAAAAAAAATTGGTAGCTTTGGTGCTTAGGTTTCGTCAGTACTTTAGGTATCCATATAACCCTTCTTTCCCGAAAACAGGAAACTCCTACCAACAGGACCAAATCCAAGGCGTTCTTCTTAAGGTAAGGTGGGATACCCAATTGATGGGCGCAAAAGCAGCTGCTGCAAGGGATGACATTTATTTTTTTTATAAATATATTGCTGCATTTATTGTAAATACTTAATTGGCTATTCAGAAAAAAAAACAGTTCGAAAGCGAATGACTTTTCCAGTTACTATTGATAGCTTATGGATTTTAAGGCGTTTTATAGTAAGATAACTTGATTGTGGCGCATTGCTAAGTTAGACTGCCCCCGTTATCAAACAGCTGGAAGTTCAGTACCGAAATGGATGGGGTGGAGTACTCAGTACTCCGGCTCGAAGATGGGGAGGAGGCGGGCAGCCACCTGGAGACTGGACGGTCGGTTAGGGAGCGGGAGCGAGTGGACAGTCACCGGGAGGATGTCTCTGGGGAGATCCTCCTCCAGGAGCCCGGTCTCTACTGCCTTCGGTTTCAGTCTGAGCGCACCAGTGACAGGCTCAGCTACGCCATCGTCGTCATCCCTCCTCTTGATCCACTGTAATCCCTCTCTTCCCACCGGTGAATTTGATGTATATGGATATATGCATTTCTTAATATGACATGCACATGTTTCATGTAAAGTATGCACAAATATGTACTTTTTCGTCTGCAAAAGTGCGTGTTTGATTGACATTTTTCAATTAACGCTTATTTAAAATTAAATTGGGCTCACTTCCTTTTCGTTTTATATGGGAATTCCACGTCATCCCTCCAGACTCCCAAACGAAGGGAACTACCCGTTCAAATCTGAGCACTTGCAGTTCTGCCGAAGACGACACGATGGTGGTGCTGCGGTGTCCCTAGGTTAAATTGTGCCTAGCGTTTGCATTTGATCGGTGTGATATTCCTCATTCATAGTCAATAGGATGTGTCGAGGCCTTGAAAAACGAGATTCTCAATTGGATTTTCCGAATAGCCTTCATTTAATTTAATTGCATCAAAATAATGTCTCCAATTACTGTATCACGCCCGTCACAGATCCGTAGCCAAGTCCAGAATATTGCCTTGATTCCTGTCTCTTTCATCGTCATCATCATCGTGCATCACGCTTCACTCATCTTCCACGAATTGCATATATTTCATCAAAGGCAAGGAAGGAGACGGGAAGGTGGAAATGGGTTAATCGAATTTCGTCAAGGGAGCTAGCTCATCTTCCCCTCATTTACCTTAGAAATAGATATTCATATCATAGCAGGATTTTTTATGGGTGTGGCTGTACGGATTTCATTGAAAAAGCTTTGCTGAGACATTTCGGTGTGATTTGGAGTTTTTTGAGGTGAATCCCTTTATCATACTGTATCTGCTGGCGAATTTTTTTCATCGACTTGGAATTTTAAGAAAGCAAGAAAATCTGAAAGATTGAGAATTTCGGGTTCAGGATGGTGAAATCGGCCTCGAATTGAAATGCAGTCTCCAGGATGTTCCGCTAGGGTTTCTCGAGTTCATCTCTCGTAATTCGTTTTAATTAGCTGAGGATCTGCAATAGCCGCACATGGAGAACTTAGGAATTCACGAAACGGCGTACTCGGCCATAAGCTGGGACTACGGATCGAGACGGTTCGACCCGCATGCATTGAAATGGGCGGTGGAAGTCGATCGTTCGCAAAGGGGCTCGCTCGAATGAGCCATGAGCCCTCTGATCGGCCTTCACGCGGATTCAATCATCACTGCCGTCGTGTGCATAGGAGGCTGTAGGGAGACGAGCGAGGGGTACTCGCGGTCCGCTTTGAACGAATGCGCGGAAACGCATTCTGGAGAGGTGCCCGCGTCAAGCAGAAGTTGAAATGCCTAAAAACTGAGGTTTATTAATTCTTACATGTCGATTGGGACGGCCCTTCGTGCGAGACGCTCCGTCCTCGAGAATAGTTCCTCGAGATATGTTTTAACTAATGATTACTTCAATCACCATATGGTGATTATGGCAGCTGGATGGGATGGGGATCATAGGCTCGGGCTGTTCCTCTGGATTTCCGAATGGTTGAAAGCATTTTAGATCGCGAGGTACGGTGGGCAGAAGGGTGCCCAATGGAGGAGGTGCCTCGAGTCGAGGATGTCGTATGCAAAATACGCTGGCTCATGCCGTCGGTATTGCAAGCGACGAGGCGATGCGGCAAGCGAGAATGCCGATGAATGACGATCGAAAGACCGGATCGATTCGATCGATCGGCTGTCGGGCAATATAGTTAAAATCCGTCGATACGCTGCTTGAAAGGTGGACGTGATGTCGATCGGTCACCGTGGCGGATCGTGCGAAACAGGACGGGATATCGCGAACCGGAGTTACATCACGTAGCAAGATAACGATAAGAGTGAATAAGAAAAAAGCTCCTCTGTGAAGAGGGAGCGGGACTTATCAGAGTTCCGGGTTTAGGCGCACATGGGACTGATGGAATTCTCTCTGCATCTGGCGAGAGGTGCTTCGGGGGCCAAGGCCCTTCGAAGGCCAGGCGCGTGGAGGCACGCCGGGAGGCATCTCGGCTATAAAAGGCCGCGACTGCGATGTCTCCTCTCATTCTCCCTCGGGCTCTCGCAGAGTCTGCGTCGGCTTGGCTCTTTCCCTCGTTTGGCTCTTCGTCTCCGCCGTTGATGTTTGGCTGTTTCTTGTCGTTCTGTTCTGTCGCTTTTATTTATTTATATATTTTTTTTTACTTCACTTTTTACGACTTTCCCTTGTCGAGTTGGAATTGTTTTCGACCGCTCGCATTTTGCCAGCCGTTTCTCTTAATTCTTTCATGCCTGAATTATGTTTTTTATATGGGAAAACTATTATGGTTAGTTTTGTGGATTCAACAAAGCATAGGAAATGCATACATGTATTTTTTGGTATGAAGTTTTGTTCAAAATGAATTTAATTTACTTAAATCTTACTAAAAATTAAATCAAATCATGCAACTTCATTAGTTCTAGTAGAAATCCAAACCTAGTCTTCCATGGACTGCTTCTCAACATGTTTATGTTAATTTCCAAAATATAACTTTTGAAAGACTGGGGAAAAAAAGCTGGAATAGGAATTTATGGAAATTTTTCCCTCATTAAATTTTCGAAAACGTTTAAATTATTTATTTTTGATCTGTTCTAGATCCGTGCCGATACCCAATTAACACATTGTAAGCGAGTCATCACATAGATTGCATGACTGTCGTGAAGCTGACGTACCTGCTATTTGAAATAATTTCATGGGTGAGGCTGGAAAAATTCTTGAAACTCAAGATCTTGAAAGTTGGTGATGCAAAATGGCGTCATGGGACTTGAAATGGTTAAACAATGGTGACATGGGCAAAGGCAGCAGACAATCAGGTACGACATTCAGCTGTTCGAATGCTTTGGGAAACTGAAGGAATTGTGACTCTTCCATCGCGTTGCACAGGGTCGGAAAAACGGGAGAGCCAGAGGGGAATGGTCGTTGGAGAACAAAATAAGGGGATGGACGCAGTCTGCTTTGTCATTTGCTCTCTGGTGATCGTGATGGCAGTCGCTGGAACATGCGTCAGAAGGGATCAGCCGTTCCATTTTGCTTCAATGCACCTCCGCTTTGCACTCGACACTGCGTCTATTCAGCAAGGTCGAGATCGAGATGCCTATGAGGTAGAGGGAAGATAATTCGGAATTGCATGTGACGAGTCCGTCGAATTCGCCGAAATCTCGCTCTGAAATCAGAGAGGAATAGAGACAGAAAATGAAAATTGCAAGGACTGAAAAAAAAAACAACGTGTCGGCTCAGTTCTGAAGCACAAGAAAAGAAGGGAAAGAAAATACTCGCTGAAACGTCCTATTCGGACGTGAAATGTAGGCAAAGTTGTGACGATGAGAATTGTCCCCTCAACTGTGCTATTCGCACCCGTTCCAATTCTTCAGTATAGATTCTGGCTTAATATTACGCCCTGCACAGTTGTGGGGCAAATGAAAGGCAGGCTATTTGTGCCGTTTCACGGAGTCTCCAGTTTCCGATCTAAACATCAAGGATGTGGAAGAGGGCGGACAGAGCGAGCTTTGCCACGATAGTCTTGGTTGCCGACTGTGAGGAAACTTGAAGGAGGGGGGAGGGGAAGAATCCAGCGTATTTACTCGTAGTTTCTCGAGTAAAAGCTGAAAGGGAAAGAGAAGAGGACAAAACTTCAAATATTGCAATAAGGCTACGAGGCGCGTTCCAAGAGATTCTGCCCGAGGAAGTTCTAGTTGTAATACTCCGTTCTCACTTTTGTCATGGGAAGACAGATGTCTTTGATGGTGAATGGTGTTAATTGTCTTAATTAATCTTAATTGTCGATGTTGGATAGCTTCTATTAATTTTTTTCTTCGATGTGCTACCAAAGGATCAACCGAAGGGGTATTAAAATGAAGACGAATGCCTTAATGGAATTTTCTAACCTAGGAGTCGATCTCCCAGCAGATCTTTCAGCGGCTGAGAGGATAGCGTCCTGCACAAAAAAAAGGACTTGTAAGCCCAGTCAAAAATTTTTCCATCGGGATATCGATGGCTTTTCGTCGACGCATATACCTCGTATAAGCCTTAGTTGGGCCATAACTGGCATATGGTTGGCTTACGATTGGTTTAAGCCGACTTATGGTCGGGCTTGTCCTGTTGGCCCTACTTTGGGCAATCTTTGGCTCATGGTTGGGAAACCTCACATGCCCCAACCAAAAGACGTTTTTCCACTATGATGAAAAGATGTAGGAAAAAAAACCCACATAATTTGCATCTATTGCATTATGCTTCTTGGAAAGACGAGAATGCATATGTAGGCCCCTTGCTGCTCCTTCAGCTAAGAGAGATGAAGCTGTACCAGAGGGCCTTACACAGGTACGCTCCATCGTCAAGAGCTGAGAACGTCCCAATCAACATCTCTTCCGGATGCTGAGGCATCGATATCACTTGACATGATTTCAATTGGATTATCTGGAAATTAGAAGGATCCTCCGACGAACCTCCGGGCCGGAATTTCCTGTTCTATTCGAGGGCAACATCTTCAGATAAATGTTTCAAGGAATTCAATTGTCTTCCTCCGAGATCTATGTGAGAAACCATAGGGAGCCGCGTCGAAGGGACAGGAGACTCATTTGAGTAGAATCCGGGAAGCGACTCCCTACTACGACCACTCCGTCTCCCGCTGGTTTCCGGGACCTTCCCGGCCGCGTTGGTTCATCTTGGGCGAACGATTTCCCGGTCAATCATTCCTTTGGATCGGAAGATCCTATGGTAGCACATTAAAAATGTTGAACATAAAATTAATAGAAGCTATTCATCATCTCTGAACGAGATGAAACATTTCCAGTCACCATCAAGGACATCTGTCTTCCCACGAGAGAGGCAAGAACGGTGTATTGCAGCGGGAAGCGCCTCGGGCCGGAAACGTTTTTTTTTTAACGCCCCTCGTAGAGTGCTCAAGATCTATGGAAATCGGTGCAAGAAAAGTTGTGAAGCAACTTTTCTTCTCATTTGTACGTTGTCCTTCTTTGTCATGGCGCTGGTTCTTCGTTTGGCGAATAAACACTACGCGAGCCTCATGCACGCCTTAACGCGATGAATGAGAGGAATGAAGGCTGTGAGTGTGGGCAAGCCTCGTTGCTCCTCTCGTTTACCCTCGTTACAAACAATCAAGAGTAAGGGCTTCGTTCGAGCCGTTCCTCGACGAGCGCAGCTTATCGAGGGGACGGGGGGGGGGGACTGAAAGCGAGTATCATCCTGGCTTCGTCTCCCTCACACGCACATTCACACACTTTGGCGTGCATCTGCGCTTTCTTTGCCGGGACGTGCGTGAGCCTCCCCAACCGATTTCGGTCTAGTCTATTCCTCTCTTTCGGAGCGGTGTGGTCCCTCATCCCGAGCAGCGTTGCCCTCCGCGTGCGATCCTCATGGCTTCTTCTGCGGACCAGCGGGAGGCTTTGCGAAAGGTCAGTCCTGGCAGGGCTGGGAGCCGAGATACGGGGGGGCGGGGTTTAGGGGCGACGGCAATAGCCCTGCTCGAGTTTCTACCTAATTTTCGAAAATTCGGCGAAAAACGGTTTATTGGACTTTTCACTTGCAATTCGTGTATGCCTATGTGAGAATTAGGGTCAGAGTTGTACTGTAATGCGTAACGAGTAACGTATTACATGAAAGACGTTACCAACATTGGGACCGCGATGCCATTGGGCTCAACCAATGTTTCATGGCAAGAGTCGTATTTTGAAAACTGTCATGAAAAAAATGAACAGCAGGCCCGCCATCTGGCGGTGATTCAGGCAAACAAAGTTTCATGACTCAAAAGATAGGTGACGGATGACTCACCCTTCCCCCCTACTCCTCTCCCCCCTACCCCTAGCCCTCCCTTCTCCTCTCCTGGCGCCCCCCCCCCCCCCCCCCCCCCCCCCCCCGCCCCCGCTTCATTTTAGTGACAATTGCAACCGGAAACAGAAAGTCGATGTCCCGGAAATGAGGAATCCATTGTGCATCCGATACGCCGAGTCAAAGGTGGCCGAAACTTTCGACCCATCCGCAGACGAGAGAATGCCAACCTGTTTCCCTGTTTCTCATCCATTATTTTTTTCGAAATGTGTCCTTTATTTGTCCTATGTGTCCTTTTAAGTAGCAGACTTAGAATCGTCATTTTTGGAAAAAAAAGAAGAAAATTTTCCTAAAAAATTGGATATAATCATACTTCAACTCGTGCAGATTCATAATATCGCCATAAAAAGCTGAAAATATCAAAATAATATTTAATTAGCTTGATTCGTTATGAATGTCCCTAACCTGTTGCCCCCGGCAACCGCGTTGGTCGCGATTTCCCCGTTACAACGTTTTTTTAGCATAACCTTTCGTGTAATGCACCCTTATCCTTCAGTTTTTCGATTACCCAATAATTTAGCACTTTTTTAAAGTACCAGTGAATATGTAATTAAGTCACAAAAAATCGCTAAAAATACAAATATAATGATTTTTGAAAAATTTCCCCTATTTCTTGAAAGACTGTTTCCCTCAGGACATTTTGTAAGGATTCGAACTACAACAATTGTCAATTCCATGAAATATATGTGAAACATCTGTGAGAAATACTGTTTGAAAAAAAAAGTTCGCTTTTTGTGCTCTGGCGGCCATATTGGACCTTATTAGCGTAAATTAGGCGAATTATATCAATGAACGCAATATTTGCCCAGTCAACTATCATATAGTCAGTTTGGTTTTTACAGGGAAAATGTGGTCCACGTGCGCAGACCGGTATTACTTTCACCCGATTATTTCAGGCAAAATTTCAAACATTCTTTCGTTTCACGATGAAATGGATCCGATAGCTGCCAGAAGGTCTCAAGCGACCACATTCATCCGTGCAGTTGCAGGAGAGGTTGCGAGACGTCACCATTCCGGATGGGATCCGCCACGATGCCTTCCTCCTCAAGTTCCTCCAGGGTATGACCGCAGATGTCCCCGGGCACCCGCTCCTTCTGCAATTAGTATGAGCAGTAGATATTCGGGCAGTCACCTTTTATTCGGTTTAATTTTCGGTGTGAGAGGACGAGAAGCGGCATGTATTAGGGGGCAGGGGCAGTTTCTCGTCCTTTGCGCTGCCTCCGCTAGGTGTCTCTCTTGGAGCGATGGAGGCCGATGCAGGAATTACCCGCCTTCACGGAGCGATTCGGTGCATTCCACTTCATATCCACTACCGTTTCGTTCTTCCCTTTAATACCACAAACTTCCAGATTTCTTGGGGAGAGGAGAAGGGAGGGCTAGGGGTAGGGGGGAGAGGAGTAGGGGGGAGAGGGGTGGGGGGAAGGGGGAGGGGGAAATACTACGCAGGTACCCTCAGATTATGAAGGTTTAAATGAATTTCCGGAGGCACTCCAGTCCTTTCCATGACCTCGCTTGAAGAGTATCGGAAGACGGGGCAGCAACAGTCTAAGACAACTCGTGAAACGGGTGTGTCAAGTCTTCAGTAAGTGATGAAGGAAACTGCTTAGATTAATAGCCTTTCTCCAGCCTCGTCTCGTATTTGCTCGTCGCGACGTGCGACCAGGGTCAGTTATCTGAATTTTCTCCCCCTCGTCGCCTGAAATTGTGGCTTAAGGTGATGCTCGAAAAAAAGCACAGGTATTGTTCACCTTAGCGACGGGCTCGGAGACCGGATTCTCATGACATAAAGCTCTCTAAATACCATTAGTAAGACTCGCATAGGCCTTGAATATCGAGAGTTCCACAAGGAATCGCATTCTTTTTAGTGGGCCTCCTTTCCTGAAAGAGAAGAGACCAGTTATGGCCCCGTCCTGTCCT
This sequence comes from Darwinula stevensoni, assembly GCA_905338385.1. NCBI lineage: Eukaryota > Metazoa > Arthropoda > Ostracoda > Podocopida > Darwinulidae > Darwinula > Darwinula stevensoni. Next base: position 11,782 of record CAJPEV010003100.1, on the reverse strand, counting down.
TCCGTGTGTCCGTGTGTCACACTTTGGTTGTCCGATGACGAAGAAAATTTTTGGCCTGATCAATGCGAAAATTGGCAAGCGGATAGATATGAACAAGGTACAGGCTGAGTTCGTTTCGTGACGAATTCGCACCTTTAATTAGCATTCTTATTGCACATTTTGGATTTGAAAGTTTGTCACGCAGGGGGAAGGCACTCGTACCCGTGGGCCCTTGAGGCTCTGGACCACAATGCGCATGCGCGCACGACCCAGGCTTTGGGTGCGGCGCCGTGTCAGTGACTGTACAGTAGAGCTGTCAGTTCCCTGCCAACATTCGTGGCGGATGGATCCAACCATGCACAGCCCTCCGTCCTCCCATCACCGTTTCATGGGCACCGTTTGTCTCTGTTTACCAAACATAATTGAGAAATGAAGTTTTTGATGGTGCAAGACCCAAAAGAGATGGGAATTTCTTTCAATTTGGTGACAAAATGAGTTTCCTTAACTGAAAGGAGGCCCATTACTGGACTAGGCTTGCCCAGCTCGTTTCTTAATGCTCTTCAAGATGAAAATCTTGGAATCGAGAAGTTTCGCGGATTAGCGGATTCGGCCCAGAGTTTGCACCCGTGCAGGCCCATTAATGCAACTTCCTTGTGTTTCCTAGCGAGAGATTACGACCTGGACAAGGCGGAGAAGATGTTTCGAGCCGTGAGTGCCCCCTCCTTCCGAAAGCCCCAGTCATCGAGGAAGAGCGAAGACGCACGCAGCAGGTTCAAGAAAGTTTCCGGTCTGGGTTCGGCCCGCCCCACCGATCGCGGTTAAAGGAATTTAGTCGGCGTTTCATTTCGTACTGTACTGTAACTACTGGCCCTGGCCGGTATCACCTCATCGGCCCCGGGAAAACGTTTACCTTTCAAAAGATTCTTCTTCCGCGGGAACAGATAGAAATGGCACGGAGCGAAATCAGGCCAGTAAAGGACATTTCACACTTTGCGCGTGACGCGTGCGATTTCGACACGCATGCGGCATGCGTCTGCATGCGTCCACATTCGAACGGAAGGGAACACGCGAGTACATGTATGCCCACACGCCTTTACGATTAGAAAGGAATCGCAATCACTATGTTATGAATAGGGTTTTCTTTTACTGATCAGAGTTTATATTTCAATGTGATATATTGGATCGCCCTTCCCTGACTGGCAACAAATTTAATATTTCTCTTTTTGACCATTTTGTCCCTATATCTATGAAATGCCCCAAATGCGTGAAGGCATGCCATGTACACGCGTGTTCCCTTGCATTCGAACGCATGTGGACGCGTGCAAACACGCTAGCCGCACGCGCGTCGAAATCGAACGCATCACTCGCTAAGTGTGAAACGACCTTGAGGTGGGTATGGTGGAACAGTTGTTTCCATGTCTGCCAAGAAATACGTCGAATCAGTGACCGGTGAGCAGGTGTGTTATTGTGAGGAAAATCTCGCCCCTCCTGGAACCACCACCCTAACACCTGGGACCTTGAATGGCTTCCTTCAAAAGTGTGAGGGTCTCTGTAGTTTCTTTCCCTAATGAAAAAAGAACATTTACATTCACCAGCTGCTCGAATCGTAACATGTTCGCTGCCAGACATCAGAGCGACGAATGACATTAGTTGCTTTGCACTTGGTTGGGCTCTATCAGTCTTCTGGCGCGTTCCGTATACTTCACAAGCGGGAAGCGCATGAAGTAGATATCAAACTCTGCATCTCTTCCGGCGATATGTTCTGGGCTACCTAGATTGGGCTCAGTCCTCCCAGTCCGGAAACTTTTTGAACCTACTCCGTAGAGAACTCAACAGTCGCATTGAGGATGGATAGTGGACTGGATTCGTTGTTTCCTGGGTCGCGGGAAATTTTATTAAGATGGATAGGGATGGATGGATGCACGTCCGAATCGGCCCGCGACCCTCGAACCAACGAAACGGATCCAGAGGAGGTATATCTCGATGGCATCACCCGGACATCCGTGTTTGTGAAGCACCTGGAATGGAGGGAGAAGTGGAGGCCGGAGTACCTGCGGGACGAGTGGAAGGTCCCCGAAGTGCTGCAGATATACGCGTCATCCGGTTTCCTCGGACACGACTTCAAAGGATCACCCGGTGAGCATGATCGCTCTCTTGTCACTATCTCCGCAATGAATGATGAAATCGCTTTGATGATAAGGATGAATATAAGAACTGTATGGCATGATAGTCACTCAAGCATTTCAACGCGTTTTTATTGAAGAAAGAAGGCGTAAAATTGTTCTACGATTCGTATTTTCATATTAACGGAACCACGCGTTCTTTGAATACATAAAAAAAATCTGCGAACAATTGACACATAGACGCTAGATACCATAGGCGCCGACCTTTAAAAAATATTGGGGGGGCAAGTTCATAATGCCCCTGAAAGAACAATGATGCAATTATTCCAGGATCCATTGGGGTAGCTCAGTATTATTTTGGTAGCATATTGACGAGCGGGGGGGGGCATGGCCCTTCCACCCCATACCCTTATGGGGTAGGACAGGGATCTCATCCAGTTGGAGCTCGAAGCAGAAAGGAAAATAATATTTTTCATTTCTTTCGGGAAGCAGCATTTTGTTTTCAATTTTCCATGTGCTATACTTTTGTTGAAATTTTGCCATTCTTGGGGGGCATTGCCCCCTCAATAATGTAGTTGGGGGGGGGGGGGGGGGGGGNCTTTTGTTGAAATTTTGCCATTCTTGGGGGGCATTGCCCCCTCAATAATGTAGTTGGGGGGGGGGGGGGGGAAGCACGTGCCCCATTGCCCCCCTGGGTTCGGCGCCTATGCTAGATACCATTGCTCAACCGCACTAAATATCTCTCGTGTACTGGAATTGAGAACTCATACATTCAATGGCATTTGCCAGAGGGAGAAATATTCGTACTTGTGTAATTTTTGGGAGCTCCAGTAAGGAGTACATGACCGACATGGCCTTTTGGAACGAGTTCATACAGCCTTGAAGAACCTCTAAGTATTCATGCAGTTTGTCTTTATAGAATGCTGTGAAAGACCATTCCATATCACCCCATTCTCCCCCTCCCCTCGGGAGAGGCGGCTTAAGCTAGAACTGGTTTTTCTACAGGTACAGTCCTGTTCCTTCCTTCTGAACGAGAAGTATTCGCGACCAGATAAGAAGAAACCTTGATTTGAAGTATTATAGGCTCAACAGTACAGATCCATTAGTAGACAGCTGTGAAGTGTTTGTCCAAAGGTTTACAATGTTTCTCGATGACATGCCCAATTTCGTCTGGGTTGACAAAGACCAAAGTGTTCGCTTTAACGGTCACAAAAATCGGGAGCACGAAGGCGAGAGGACCGGTTCTACTTTCGTATGACGTGGTCCTAGTGATGTTTGCGGACCAAGGCGGGATGGACCTGAAGGGGATCCTCTCCTGCGTCTCCAAGGAGGATTACATCCGATGGGTCATCCGGAAGTTCGAGCAATCCCGGCAGAAGATGCGGCTGGAGCATGCAGACGAGAGCGGGCCGGCGTCGCAGTTCGTCATGATCTTCGAACTTCAGGGCTGGTCCTTCTCCAGCGTTTTCTCGAAGGCCGGTCCGTTTTGCTTCCAACGTTTTTGGCACTAAATGATAAGCCATTTGGGGAGACGGAAGTATTTGTTGGACGAGGGCTATTCGGAAGCAGATATGTCTTTTCGTTTTTGACAGTTGTGGCGTGTATCAATTAAGTATTAATTTTCACCGAGGCGATGTTCGGTTTTCCTTATTTGCTCACAGTATGGATATGTCGCGCGTGTGAACCGGAATGACACTGTTATGGGCTTATACTACTCCTCGTGTGGTACATAAATCAGGATTACGTATCATTTATCATCGATTTACGGACAAAGACATCGCAATCTTTAATGACGGTGTTCCTTTCGGAAAACAGACACTTCCAGTAAACTTTATCGGTCTTGCAAGGAATATTGAAGGCAGGGAAGAGTACTTAAAGCTCGCTTCGAAATGACGTATGTCTCGATTTCATTTTGGAAACAATTTTTGCATCATCTTCCCGTATTAAATCATGTTGAGGAATATGCAAAATCACGTCATTGTTATATCGTTCTATCTAAACTAATGAATTAATTTAGTCATTTGTGTTTGGAATTTAAATATGATTACTTATGAGTGTGATGACGATACATATGAAATGATCTGACAGTGCTGGACGTATCGTCAGCCATAGGGGAGATGCAAGAGGCAAACTACCCCGAACACCTCCAACGCGCCTACTTCCTCAACGGTATGAGCGAGTCCCATCCGCGCATATTCTTTTTTACCGAAGTAATGCCTGCTCCGAACGCTGTCGTGACTAGTGCCTTGGTTCTTCACGATGGCGCTGAACATCGTGAAGCCGTTCCTGCACCGGGCCACGCTGGACAAGATCGTCTTCCTGGGCGGCAAGGACCAATACGTGCCCGTGTTGACTCAGGCCATTCCGAAGGAGATTCTGCCCAAGTTCTGGGGCGGGACCAGGGTCGACGAGGATGGGGATCCGAAATGCCCCTCTGTTGTACGTATTCCACCTTCGCTCAAAACGGGAATGACGAAGAAAAGCCCGCAATTTTGAAGCATTATCTGAATAATTTTAACTGCTATAATTTTTTTTTACTGCCGTAATTTAAATACAATTTTACAAAGGCAGGGCAAAGAAGAGTCATTTACGTGAAATTTACATGAAATGGGCTTTTTGGAGAAATGGAAAGCAGCATGACCAGCTTCCCTAAATATCACTATTTTTTTTACTACGGAAACATGATGTCTAGATCGGGAAAGGTGGAAAAGTGCCCAAGTCCCTGTATCGAAGGAATAAAAATGAAAAGGAAGCAGAGGAGAAGGAGCAAGAGAAGGAAGAGCCCGGAGGTGAAAGGGAAGGAGTGAAGATCCTCCGAAGCGGAGAAGCCCTGAACCTAGAATGTCGCGTTTCCCATCCGGGATCGCTTCTAAGGTAAACGGATAAGCCATTGCATCGGTACGGTGGAGTTGGAAGTGGAGGTCGGGGAGTCGTACTTGTATTCTCGATCACCAACGCTGTTTCTACATGCAGAATGATCCGGGTTCTCGAGTCTTTTTTGAAGCAATTCTTGAAGTAATTGCTTTCCTAACCGTGTTTTGCAATACTCTTCACTGCATTCCTTCTCTTTGGTCTTCTCATCTAGCGAATCAGACGTGGGAATATTAAAACTAGCACTGGCAATCCGTGTGCCCCTCGTGAAATGCTAATGAAGGAAATGGTTAACAAGTGAAGTTTATCTGTGTCGAGTGAAAAACCTGAACCCTAAGCTGCAGTCTCTGATGAGAGTTAACGCCACGCCAGAAAGGCCGTCATACCGAGTGTCGGGAAGGACCGCCACGCCACCGGCATCCTCGGTGGCCTGCCTCATCATTCGACAGGCAGCAGATGAGTCTGCCTGACGTGATTTCGTCTTGCTCGCTATTCCACCAGAACTGAGAAACGGGAAAAGCTCCAGATGTGCTTACCAAACTTATTCTGATGTGCAGATGCATTCTCATCCCAAAAATCAGGAATTCGGGATAAGTATTCGAGAAAAAATCACTAACGCAAAAGACCTGCATCTGTCCATGCGTCAAGCATGCCATACCAACTTACACCTCGACCTGCCAGGATCCCCATGCACAGGGAACTTATATTCCTGCCGACTGGATCTTATCCTTGCTCTCTTTTGAAGTGGGGTAGGATTGCCGATTTATGGGCTGAAGAGCAGCCTCTGTATGGGTGACATGTGGGAAAAAATATTTACTTTCAGCATTGGATTGGCAATTGAGAAAAACAGTTAAAAAACCGAATGACTTCTCCATTTTTTACCAGTTGAATTTATCTGTACCGGCTGTACCGGTGGCCACATTCGGCCGGTTTTTCCTCATAACCAGCGGCCGGTGCCGGTGTCGTATGATATTTTTCCCCGCGTAATATTTTTCCCCACCTCCTTTAATGGAAATGAAGGGAGTTCGCCTCTTTCCTCGGCGGCTATTTCTTCCGCGCCTTTTCGTGTTCCTTTTACGCCTCCATCTGCCTCGCTAACGTCTAAGCCAGTGCTGACTCCTCGGGGCGATCTTGAAAGCCACATCGAAGATTCAAGGAGGTAAAAGGCAAATGAAGGCAGCCGACATGAATGCAGGGAGGAATGAACATCGTCCTTTGCAGGAGGATGTTTTGCTGTGATTTCGTTTGATCAGTTTCTGACAGTAAAGATTGGCAATCTCAAAAATCTCTTTTGGCAATCAACAAACTTACAACGTTTTTTAAACGAACTCCCATCATTTCCATTAAGGGAGGTGGGGAAAAATATTACGGGGGGAAAAATATCATACGACACCGGTGTCAATTGTGGCCTGTAGAAGATATCGCCTGTAAATTCAAATAGGCATCTCGAGGCATTCTATCTCGAAACGATAGAAACCATTTTGATCCTGTCCAGTCTGTCTGTCTCTCTGTGAGGCTGTCAGCTAGTTATCCACTGTTGCTGTTGAGAGCATTTAGTGGCACATCCCTTGCAAAAGCATGACGTCAGTGGAGACGCTATGACTTTCCCTATTTACCGCTCCTTTACTCTGCTGGTTCCTATAATCCGGCTGTAATATAATCCGGTCGATATTTTTGTCGAGGTCAGGAGTGGCCGAAGTGAGACAGGAGGACCGGGGCCTATCCGCGTGAACACATTCACGTAATTGTTTTTTTTTTCGCTTTGCCCGTCCTTTGGGCAACGGCACCGGCGACAGACACCGGTGTTAGCCGATACATCGGTACAGCCCTAATTTATTTGATTTTAAAAAGTTAGATGACTTGATCGAGGTGCATTGCTAAGCAAGACTGTTCCGTTCTCGTTCGTGCAGCTGGAAGTTCAGCACGGAGGAGGAAGGGTTGGAGTACTCAGTGCTGCGACTCGAAGATGGGAAGCCGAAGGACAACCACTCGGAGGCCGTCTCCGAGCGTCCAGTGAAGGAAAGGGAGCGAGTGGACAGTCACCGGGGAACTGTCTCTGGGGAGATCCTCCTCCAGGAGCCCGGTCTCTACTGCCTTCGGTTTCATTCAGAGTCCTCCAGTGACAGGCTCAACTACTCCATCGCCGTCGCCCTTCCTCCTGCTCCGCTGTGATCCCTCTCTTTCAAGCGGTGAATTTGAAAAACATGTATTTTCAACATGACATATTCACATTTTCATATAAAGTATGTACAAACATGACAATTTTTGTTCTTAAAAATTATGTTATTCATTGGAATTACTGATTGACATGTTTTAATTACTGCATATTTCATATTAAAATCGATCCTTATCTTTTTTTTTCGTCACATACGGAAATTCGAGCAGTGTGATATTCCTCTTTCATTACGACGAAAAGCTTTGAAGCGGCCTTGAAAAAGGAGGTTCTCAATTTTCTTAATCTCTTCAATCAAGTTACTGTAATGGAATTACTGTAATTAGCTCGTCATCGATCCCAAGCCCAGTCCGGAGTTTGCTCTGCGCCCTGCCTCTTCCATCGCAGCGGCATCATTTCGCTCCCAGCTTCTGCGAATTCTGCAAATTTCATCTCAGCAAAAGATGGAGGCGGGAAGATGAAAATGACTTAATTGGATTTCGTCCAGGGACCTCCCCATCTGCAGCTAATCATATCTCCGTGATGCAATTAGCAAATACAATAATTAAAAAAAAAGGCCTGCAGTACCAGTAACCCGACAGCCATACAAACATTCTTCACAGTTTCAAATAACGTGAGAGTTTTCACACTGAGCCAACCGAATGTTCTCGAGTCGCGTTAAAACTGGTGAAGAAGCAGGCAGCCCTCGACCTGTTCCGTTTGCTCTTTGTCAAACTGAATTCCATTTCCTACAACGGGTAGAAAGACGTCATTTTTAACTCTCTAGTCCGCATTTGCGTTTCTTATCTCAGTATTTACCTTAGAAAAATATTGATAAATTACAGGCTTTCACTTAATGCCTCTGGGTAACGACGCATTAGGGTGGTGATTATGGTAAGGAAGAGCGCGATTCGTTTCTGTATCTCGTGCGGCCCCTGGAAGACCGTGGAACATGAGGAAATGACGGTCCTCGGCTTCACGGATCGAGATGGAAACGACGAGATCCACAACTTCTGCCGGAATCCTGACGGAAATACCGCCCCGTGGTGCTACAACGGGGAAGGGGATTCCCCGGAATGGGAGCACTGCGACCTTCCCTTCTGCAACCTCCAGGAACCCGAGCGAGGACCCGAGGGGAGCGAGTACCCGGAATGCCGACTGTCGCAGAAGGGGAAGGAATACGTGGGGACGAAGAATGCGACCGAGACGGGAAAGCCTTGTCTACGTTGGACGTCTCGGCCTTATGGCATGCCTTGGGACTTCTTCGATCGGGAGGTGGAATATGCGCAGCTCTTCCTCAACATGGATCCAGCGATCCACGAGAACTACTGTCGGAACTCAGGATTGTATAGGGAAAAGCCTTGGTGCTTCGTCTCTGACCCTGACATCCAAAGGGAATACTGCCATGACTCTAGTACGTCTCTCATTCTATTTCCTGCTATTTTTTATATGCTTCGCGGGTTGAGAAGTGTTTCTTTACATTTTGTGTCCTCCAGAATGCAAGCGAACGAGACAGGTGGTCGCAGTAAACAGTTCACTCGTGCTCAACCATTCTTTCGATTTATGGTCGTATTGTATAAAACCCCATCCAACATTCATCGAAGGGTTGTCGATACGGATCGTCGCCGTGCATGAGTCATTTCTTGCAGGTCGACGGAACAAGGTAGAAGCAACCGTATGCGACCTGGACCGGTTCGACGAGCGTACGCACTCCGGTAAGAGAGAACTCTCTTCGTCGAAGAGAAGATGAATGCTCTTGAGACGCGGACGCCGCGCGATCGGTCTCTCGGTTCCTCGTTCCGCCTCGCGTCGGCGACTCGGCCTCGTCCGATGAAGGCGCTGTTGGCCGTTCTGGTGTCGTTCCTGTCGATGGAGGCCGTGGCCTCGAGGGATTTCGTCTATCGCGCCATCCCAGTGGGGCAGACGTACGAGGACGTGGCGTCGGAGTCCACCGCGTCGAACCTCGCGACCTGCGGCATCGCTTGCGTCCGCGGATCGCCGCGACCCTGCTTCGCTTTCAACTACCGCGGTTCCGACGGAACCTGCCAGCTGGTTCGCGACGAGAGGAGCCGCCTCGTCGAAGCCGACGGATTCCTCTCCTTCGTTTCTGGTGAGTCCTACGGTTTCGCGTTGGATGCAGCGGCGATAATGAAAAATGCAATATCGTTATTTTTCTAATAAGTTGAATTTCAACTTATTCGAAAAAACTTATTCAACTTATATTCAACTTATATTCAACTCACATTCAGCTTATATTCAACTTATTCGAAAAAAAAGTAATGCTTTAAGCATTGCTTTTTTTTTCTCCGGAGGGAATCCCACGGCATCATCTGGTGCATCTCTGCATCATTACAAAAACGATGCAGAGCCATGAACTCGAGGAATGGTGTGCCTTTCACACGCTCTCTTTATTTCCGAAGGATGGAGTCGAGGAACGAAATTCGGATAATTCTTTCTGCCCGAAAAATTCTACAGGAATCCTATTAGTTTCTCGGGAAAAATCTCGCAGAATTCCTATCGGATTCTTTCGTATGGGCTCCTTCCTTCTCGACGACCGAGAAACATACACGGTATCGAGCGAAAGCACGGCTAGATCGCGATGAAGTGCATGGGAATTTGTTTCCCGAAGGCCATTATGCAAAGTGCACCATCTGTCGCCCCACCGCCTGTGCCTCGGCAACGGCTAAGCAACGGCGGAGCGGTCGATATCGTGGAGTTGCGGTCGATATCGTCGAGTTGCGGCCGATGGGGATTCCGGATGGAGTTTTTCTCCGGCGGTGAGAGAGTTTGTGACGACTAGGAAACACTAAAAAAAAAAAGACAATGTGACAGCGATTTCCTACCTCGCTTTACTGCGAGCAGTTTTCTTATTTGTTGGAAATACCCACATTTTCGCAAGAGGGAGATTTGGAAGGAAGCCACGGTAAATGGCCCTACTGTCAGTAACATCGACCGTGATGGTGTTTCGGGTAATTTGCGACTGTCGATTGCCCGACGCGTGACCGAATCAACTCGCTCCAACTCTCTATACTGGGCTACGACCCCAAATGCCATTAGTTTAGTTTACTAATTCCATAAGTCCGAAGTTTCTCGAGCGATGGCGATCTCAAAGGGTTGCTCTCGAGGAGCGACGGATCGCGTTTCCGTTTGGGATCGCCTCCAGGATCGATCGTTTTGGATCGATCCGGGAACCGTCGGTTCTTGTACCGATGGTCTGTCGTCCTGCCGTACGGCTGCTCGCCGGAGCGTGTCCGTTTCCCGGGTCGCCGCGACGGGTCGTTCTCCGTGGAAGACCCTAGTCGCTCTCACTCGCGGGTGGAGTCTTCTCTCCCCCGTCGCTGCAGTCTTCTCTCCCCCGTCGCTGCGCTCTTCGTCGCGGGAATCTCGCTCCCCCTGCTTCCAGGAATATGGGGTTCGCACACAAAAATCTCGAAGGGAACGTCGCTTTCGAGTGAGCCAAACCGGTCGAGCTAAGAGCATGGCTTAAAAATAGCTACGTCTCGCGTATGGAATCCTTCCACAATTCGCCGCCTAAAAGGATTCGAACGAGCAGATCGAAGAGGCATGTTCCCGCAGGGGAAGAAACGGAGACTTCGAAAGGAATTCGTCTCGTCTCGGGATTCGCATCGGCGCACGCGCGGCAACAGCGATCGCCCTCGCGAACGCCTTGCCGTAACGTTGCTCACCGCGAGACGGCGGTCGGCTGGCGAATTTTCGACGCGATTCCCGGACGGCGGACCGGGAGCCAAGGATCGACTCGAAGACGGAACTATCTAACGATTCTAATGAAACGCGTGAATGATTTAGTATTCCACGATGCGGCGACGAATTAGGCGATTTACATTGCAGCCGCGAGTCCGTCGAGCAAAATTTATCCTGATGAAATCTGAATATTATTATTATTATTATTATTATGTAAAACTAGTTTCCCGGAATCGTGAGCTCTCGGGATACGGAGTAGATTTGGAAGGCTTCCTCCGGAAGGTTGGGTCCGAGTCATCGGCCGAATTTATTCGGTAGTGCAGTCCTTCAGTCACGGTGCCATCCACGCTATCTCAGAGCAGTAGGAGTTTCAAGTTATCTCATGACACAACCAGCCTTAACTTAAGCAGCCGCAAAAGGGTCCAGACTCCAGTCTGGCTTCGGCAGAGCCGCTTGAGCGCCATTCGGCTAAGAGTCGCTCTCGTTCCATACGCATGTGAATTTTTTTTTCTCTTTGCAAAGTGTCCTTATTAATTTCAGGGGAGCAGCAGCAGCAACAGCACACGTATCCAGAGTGCAGGACGACCGAGAGGGGAAGGGAATACGTCGGGACGACGAGAGTGACTGAAAGCGGGAAGGCGTGCCTGAGATGGGACTCACAACCATATGGAATACCGGGGGACTTTTCCGACGCCGAAGAGTACGGGAAAAACTTCCCCAACCTCGACGTCTGGTCTCAGAAGAACTTCTGTCGGAATCCGTCCGGAAAGGCGAGGCCTTGGTGTTTCGTCTCCGACCCTCAACTTCAGTGGGAGCACTGTGACATCCCCATGTGCACGGATCCTGGTAATGCGATTTTTTTTCGGTATTTTGTGTCCCATTCCTTGCTGGATTGGCTCCGTACCTAGCACGATGGAAGATATCGGTCGTTATATTATGGTGCGACGGATAAAAA